>JAYMYH010000018.1:4170641-4184651 GCA_037013635.1 Plagiodera versicolora
ATCGTCATCGTCATCGTCATCGTCATCGTCATCGTCATCGTCATCGTCATCGTCATCGTCATCGTCATCGTCATCGTCATCGTCATCGTCATCGTCATCGTCATCGTCATCGTCATCGTCATCGTCATCGTCATCGTCATCGTCATCGTCATCGTCATCGTCATCGTCATCGTCATCGTCATCGTCATCGTCATCGTCATCGTCATCGTCATCGTCATCGTCATCGTCATCGTCATCGTCATCGTCATCGTCATCGTCATCGTCATCGTCATCGTCATCGTCATCGTCATCGTCATCGTCATCGTCATCGTCATCGTCATCGTCATCGTCATCGTCATCGTCATCGTCATCGTCATCGTCATCGTCATCGTCATCGTCATCGTCATCGTCATCGTCATCGTCATCGTCATCGTCATCGTCATCGTCATCGTCATCGTCATCGTCATCGTCATCGTCATCGTCATCGTCATCGTCATCGTCATCGTCATCGTCATCGTCATCGTCATCGTCATCGTCATCGTCATCGTCATCGTCATCGTCATCGTCATCGTCATCGTCATCGTCATCGTCATCGTCATCGTCATCGTCATCGTCATCGTCATCGTCATCGTCATCGTCATCGTCATCGTCATCGTCATCGTCATCGTCATCGTCATCGTCATCGTCATCGTCATCGTCATCGTCATCGTCATCGTCATCGTCATCGTCATCGTCATCGTCATCGTCATCGTCATCGTCATCGTCATCGTCATCGTCATCGTCATCGTCATCGTCATCGTCATCGTCATCGTCATCGTCATCGTCATCGTCATCGTCATCGTCATCGTCATCGTCATCGTCATCGTCATCGTCATCGTCATCGTCATCGTCATCGTCATCGTCATCGTCATCGTCATCGTCATCGTCATCGTCATCGTCATCGTCATCGTCATCGTCATCGTCATCGTCATCGTCATCGTCATCGTCATCGTCATCGTCATCGTCATCGTCATCGTCATCGTCATCGTCATCGTCATCGTCATCGTCATCGTCATCGTCATCGTCATCGTCATCGTCATCGTCATCGTCATCGTCATCGTCATCGTCATCGTCATCGTCATCGTCATCGTCATCGTCATCGTCATCGTCATCGTCATCGTCATCGTCATCGTCATCGTCATCGTCATCGTCATCGTCATCGTCATCGTCATCGTCATCGTCATCGTCATCGTCATCGTCATCGTGTCATCGTCATCGTGTCATCGTCATCGTGTCATCGTCATCGTGTCATCGTCATCGTGTCATCGTCATCGTGTCATCGTCATCGTGTCATCGTCATCGTGTCATCGTCATCGTCATCGTGTCATCGTCATCGTGTCATCGTCATCGTCATCGTCATCGTCATCGTGTCATCGTCATCGTGTCATCGTCATCGTGTCATCGTCATCGTGTCATCGTCATCGTGTCATCGTCATCGTGTCATCGTCATCGTGTCATCGTCATCGTGTCATCGTCATCGTGTCATCGTCATCGTGTCATCGTCATCGTGTCATCGTCATCGTCATCGTCATCGTCATCGTCATCGTCATCGTCATCGTCATCGTCATCGTCATCGTCATCGTCATCGTCATCGTCATCGTCATCGTCATCGTCATCGTCATCGTCATCGTCATCGTCATCGTCATCGTCATCGTCATCGTCATCGTCATCGTCATCGTCATCGTCATCGTCATCGTCATCGTCATCGTCATCGTCATCGTCATCGTCATCGTCATCGTCATCGTCATCGTCATCGTCATCGTCATCGTCATCGTCATCGTCATCGTCATCGTCATCGTCATCGTCATCGTCATCGTCATCGTCATCGTCATCGTCATCGTCATCGTCATCGTCATCGTCATCGTCATCGTCATCGTCATCGTCATCGTCATCGTCATCGTCATCGTCATCGTCATCGTCATCGTCATCGTCATCGTCATCGTCATCGTCATCGTCATCGTCATCGTCATCGTCATCGTCATCGTCATCGTCATCGTCATCGTCATCGTCATCGTCATCGTCATCGTCATCGTCATCGTCATCGTCATCGTCATCGTCATCGTCATCGTCATCGTCATCGTCATCGTCATCGTCATCGTCATCGTCATCGTCATCGTCATCGTCATCGTCATCGTCATCGTCATCGTCATCGTCATCGTCATCGTCATCGTCATCGTCATCGTCATCGTCATCGTCATCGTCATCGTCATCGTCATCGTCATCGTCATCGTCATCGTCATCGTCATCGTCATCGTCATCGTCATCGTCATCGTCATCGTCATCGTCATCGTCATCGTCATCGTCATCGTCATCGTCATCGTCATCGTCATCGTCATCGTCATCGTCATCGTCATCGTCATCGTCATCGTCATCGTCATCGTCATCGTCATCGTCATCGTCATCGTCATCGTCATCGTCATCGTCATCGTCATCGTCATCGTCATCGTCATCGTCATCGTCATCGTCATCGTCATCGTCATCGTCATCGTCATCGTCATCGTCATCGTCATCGTCATCGTCATCGTCATCGTCATCGTCATCGTCATCGTCATCGTCATCGTCATCGTCATCGTCATCGTCATCGTCATCGTCATCGTCATCGTCATCGTCATCGTCATCGTCATCGTCATCGTCATCGTCATCGTCATCGTCATCGTCATCGTCATCGTCATCGTCATCGTCATCGTCATCGTCATCGTCATCGTCATCGTCATCGTCATCGTCATCGTCATCGTCATCGTCATCGTCATCGTCATCGTCATCGTCATCGTCATCGTCATCGTCATCGTCATCGTCATCGTCATCGTCATCGTCATCGTCATCGTCATCGTGTCATCGTCATCGTGTCATCGTCATCGTGTCATCGTCATCGTGTCATCGTCATCGTGTCATCGTCATCGTGTCATCGTCATCGTGTCATCGTCATCGTGTCATCGTCATCGTGTCATCGTCATCGTGTCATCGTCATCGTGTCATCGTCATCGTGTCATCGTCATCGTGTCATCGTCATCGTGTCATCGTCATCGTGTCATCGTCATCGTGTCATCGTCATCGTCATCGTCATCGTCATCGTGTCATCGTCATCGTGTCATCGTCATCGTGTCATCGTCATCGTGTCATCGTCATCGTGTCATCGTCATCGTGTCATCGTCATCGTGTCATCGTCATCGTCATCGTCATCGTCATCGTCATCGTCATCGTCATCGTCATCGTCATCGTCATCGTCATCGTCATCGTCATCGTCATCGTCATCGTCATCGTCATCGTCATCGTCATCGTCATCGTCATCGTCATCGTCATCGTCATCGTCATCGTCATCGTCATCGTCATCGTCATCGTCATCGTCATCGTCATCGTCATCGTCATCGTCATCGTCATCGTCATCGTCATCGTCATCGTCATCGTCATCGTCATCGTCATCGTCATCGTCATCGTCATCGTCATCGTCATCGTCATCGTCATCGTCATCGTCATCGTCATCGTCATCGTCATCGTCATCGTCATCGTCATCGTCATCGTCATCGTCATCGTCATCGTCATCGTCATCGTCATCGTCATCGTCATCGTCATCGTCATCGTCATCGTCATCGTCATCGTCATCGTCATCGTCATCGTCATCGTCATCGTCATCGTCATCGTCATCGTCATCGTCATCGTCATCGTCATCGTCATCGTCATCGTCATCGTCATCGTCATCGTCATCGTCATCGTCATCGTCATCGTCATCGTCATCGTCATCGTCATCGTCATCGTCATCGTCATCGTCATCGTCATCGTCATCGTCATCGTCATCGTCATCGTCATCGTCATCGTCATCGTCATCGTCATCGTCATCGTCATCGTCATCGTCATCGTCATCGTCATCGTCATCGTCATCGTCATCGTCATCGTCATCGTCATCGTCATCGTCATCGTCATCGTCATCGTCATCATCATCATCATCGTCATCGTCATCGTCATCGTCATCGTCATCGTCATCGTCATCGTCATCGTCATCGTCATCGTCATCGTCATCGTCATCGTCATCGTCATCGTCATCGTCATCGTCATCGTCATCGTCATCGTCATCGTCATCGTCATCGTCATCGTCATCGTCATCGTCATCGTCATCGTCATCGTCATCGTCATCGTCATCGTCATCGTCATCGTCATCGTCATCGTCATCGTCATCGTGTCATCGTCATCGTCATCGTCATCGTCATCGTGTCATCGTCATCGTCATCGTCATCGTGTCATCGTCATCGTCATCGTCATCGTCATCGTCATCGTCATCGTCATCGTCATCGTCATCGTCATCGTCATCGTCATCGTCATCGTCATCGTCATCGTCATCGTCATCGTCATCGTCATCGTCATCGTCATCGTCATCGTCATCGTCATCGTCATCGTCATCGTCATCGTCATCGTCATCGTCATCGTCATCGTCATCGTCATCGTCATCGTCATCGTCATCGTCATCGTCATCGTCATCGTCATCGTCATCGTCATCGTCATCGTCATCGTCATCGTCATCGTCATCGTCATCGTCATCGTCATCGTCATCGTCATCGTCATCGTCATCGTCATCGTCATCGTCATCGTCATCGTCATCGTCATCGTCATCGTCATCGTCATCGTCATCGTCATCGTCATCGTCATCGTCATCGTCATCGTCATCGTCATCGTCATCGTCATCGTCATCGTCATCGTCATCGTCATCGTCATCGTCATCGTCATCGTCATCGTCATCGTCATCGTCATCGTCATCGTCATCGTCATCGTCATCGTCATCGTCATCGTCATCGTCATCGTCATCGTCATCGTCATCGTCATCGTCATCGTCATCGTCATCGTCATCGTCATCGTCATCGTCATCGTCATCGTCATCGTCATCGTCATCGTCATCGTCATCGTCATCGTCATCGTCATCGTCATCGTCATCGTCATCGTCATCGTCATCGTCATCGTCATCGTCATCGTCATCGTCATCGTCATCGTCATCGTCATCGTCATCGTCATCGTCATCGTCATCGTCATCGTCATCGTCATCGTCATCGTCATCGTCATCGTCATCGTCATCGTCATCGTCATCGTCATCGTCATCGTCATCGTCATCGTCATCGTCATCGTCATCGTCATCGTCATCGTCATCGTCATCGTCATCGTCATCGTCATCGTCATCGTCATCGTCATCGTCATCGTCATCGTCATCGTCATCGTCATCGTCATCGTCATCGTCATCGTCATCGTCATCGTCACCGTCATCGTCATCGTCATCGTCATCGTCATCGTCATCGTCATCGTCATCGTCATCGTCATCGTCATCGTCATCGTCATCGTCATCGTCATCGTCATCGTCATCGTCATCGTCATCGTCATCGTCATCGTCATCGTCATCGTCATCGTCATCGTCATCGTCATCGTCATCGTCATCGTCATCGTCATCGTCATCGTCATCGTCATCGTCATCGTCATCGTCATCGTCATCGTCATCGTCATCGTCATCGTCATCGTCATCGTCATCGTCATCGTCATCGTCATCGTCATCGTCATCGTCATCGTCATCGTCATCGTCATCGTCATCGTCATCGTCATCGTCATCGTCATCGTCATCGTCATCGTCATCGTCATCGTCATCGTCATCGTCATCGTCATCGTCATCGTCATCGTCATCGTCATCGTCATCGTCATCGTCATCGTCATCGTCATCGTCATCGTCATCGTCATCGTGTCATCGTCATCGTGTCATCGTCATCGTGTCATCGTCATCGTGTCATCGTCATCGTGTCATCGTCATCGTGTCATCGTCATCGTGTCATCGTCATCGTGTCATCGTCATCGTGTCATCGTCATGTTCATCGTCATCGTGTCATCGTCATCGTGCCTCCGTCATCGTCATCGTCATCGTCATCGTCATCGTGTCATCGTCATCGTGTCATCGTCATCGTGTCATCGTCATCGTGTCATCGTCATCGTGTCATCGTCATCGTGTCATCGTCATCGTGTCATCGTCATCGTGTCATCGTCATCGTGTCATCGTCATCGTGTCATCGTCATCGTGTCATCGTCATCGTCATCGTCATCGTCATCGTCATCGTCATCGTCATCGTCATCGTCATCGTCATCGTCATCGTCATCGTCATCGTCATCGTCATCGTCATCGTCATCGTCATCGTCATCGTCATCGTCATCGTCATCGTCATCGTCATCGTCATCGTCATCGTCATCGTCATCGTCATCGTCATCGTCATCGTCATCGTCATCGTCATCGTCATCGTCATCGTCATCGTCATCGTCATCGTCATCGTCATCGTCATCGTCATCGTCATCGTCATCGTCATCGTCATCGTCATCGTCATCGTCATCGTCATCGTCATCGTCATCGTCATCGTCATCGTCATCGTCATCGTCATCGTCATCGTCATCGTCATCGTCATCGTCATCGTCATCGTCATCGTCATCGTCATCGTCATCGTCATCGTCATCGTCATCGTCATCGTCATCGTCATCGTCATCGTCATCGTCATCGTCATCGTCATCGTCATCGTCATCGTCATCGTCATCGTCATCGTCATCGTCATCGTCATCGTCATCGTCATCGTCATCGTCATCGTCATCGTCATCGTCATCGTCATCGTCATCGTCATCGTCATCGTCATCGTCATCGTCCATCGTCATCGTCATCGTCATCGTCATCGTCATCGTCATCGTCATCGTCATCGTCATCGTCATCGTCATCGTCATCGTCATCGTCATCGTCATCGTCATCGTCATCGTCATCGTCATCGTCATCGTCATCGTCATCGTCATCGTCATCGTGTCATCGTCATCGTCATCGTCATCGTCATCGTCATCGTGTCATCGTCATCGTCATCGTCATCGTCATCGTCATCGTCATCGTCATCGTCATCGTCATCGTCATCGTCATCGTCATCGTCATCGTCATCGTCATCGTCATCGTCATCGTCATCGTCATCGTCATCGTCATCGTCATCGTCATCGTCATCGTCATCGTCATCGTCATCGTCATCGTCATCGTCATCGTCATCGTCATCGTCATCGTCATCGTCATCGTCATCGTCATCGTCATCGTCATCGTCATCGTCATCGTCATCGTCATCGTCATCGTCATCGTCATCGTCATCGTCATCGTCATCGTCATCGTCATCGTCATCGTCATCGTCATCGTCATCGTCATCGTCATCGTCATCGTCATCGTCATCGTCATCGTCATCGTCATCGTCATCGTCATCGTCATCGTCATCGTCATCGTCATCGTCATCGTCATCGTCATCGTCATCGTCATCGTCATCGTCATCGTCATCGTCATCGTCATCGTCATCGTCATCGTCATCGTCATCGTCATCGTCATCGTCATCGTCATCGTCATCGTCATCGTCATCGTCATCGTCATCGTCATCGTCATCGTGTCATCGTCATCGTCATCGTCATCATCATCGTGTCATCGTCATCGTCATCGTCATCGTCATCGTCATCGTCATCGTCATCGTCATCGTCATCGTCATCGTCATCGTCATCGTCATCGTCATCGTCATCGTCATCGTCATCGTCATCGTCATCGTCATCGTCATCGTCATCGTCATCGTCATCGTCATCGTCATCGTCATCGTCATCGTCATCGTCATCGTCATCGTCATCGTCATCGTCATCGTCATCGTCATCGTCATCGTCATCGTCATCGTCATCGTCATCGTCATCGTCATCGTCATCGTCATCGTCATCGTCATCGTCATCGTCATCGTCATCGTCATCGTCATCGTCATCGTCATCGTCATCGTCATCGTCATCGTCATCGTCATCGTCATCGTCATCGTCATCGTCATCGTCATCGTCATCGTCATCGTCATCGTCATCGTCATCGTCATCGTCATCGTCATCGTCATCGTCATCGTCATCGTCATCGTCATCGTCATCGTCATCGTCATCGTCATCGTCATCGTCATCGTCATCGTCATCGTCATCGTCATCGTCATCGTCATCGTCATCGTCATCGTCATCGTCATCGTCATCGTCATCGTCATCGTCATCGTCATCGTCATCGTCATCGTCATCGTCATCGTCATCGTCATCGTCATCGTCATCGTCATCGTCATCGTCATCGTCATCGTCATCGTCATCGTCATCGTCATCGTCATCGTCATCGTCATCGTCATCGTCATCGGTCATCGTCATCGTCATCGTCATCGTCATCGTCATCGTCATCGTCATCGTCATCGTCATCGTCATCGTCATCGTCATCGTCATCGTCATCGTCATCGTCATCGTCATCGTCATCGTCATCGTCATCGTCATCGTCATCGTCATCGTCATCGTCATCGTCATCGTCATCGTCATCGTCATCGTCATCGTCATCGTCATCGTCATCGTCATCGTCATCGTCATCGTCATCGTCATCGTCATCGTCATCGTCATCGTCATCGTCATCGTCATCGTCATCGTCATCGTCATCGTCATCGTCATCGTCATCGTCATCGTCATCGTCATCGTCATCGTCATCGTCATCGTCATCGTCATCGTCATCGTCATCGTCATCGTCATCGTCATCGTCATCGTCATCGTCATCGTCATCGTCATCGTCATCGTCATCGTCATCGTCATCGTCATCGTCATCGTCATCGTCATCGTCATCGTCATCGTCATCGTCATCGTCATCGTCATCGTCATCGTCATCGTCATCGTCATCGTCATCGTCATCGTCATCGTCATCGTCATCGTCATCGTCATCGTCATCGTCATCGTCATCGTCATCGTCATCGTCATCGTCATCGTCATCGTCATCGTCATCGTCATCGTCATCGTCATCGTCATCGTCATCGTCATCGTCATCGTCATCGTCATCGTCATCGTCATCGTCATCGTCATCGTCATCGTCATCGTCATCGTCATCGTCATCGTCATCGTCATCGTCATCGTCATCGTCATCGTCATCGTCATCGTCATCGTCATCGTCATCGTCATCGTCATCGTCATCGTCATCGTCATCGTCATCGTCATCGTCATCGTCATCGTCATCGTCATCGTCATCGTCATCGTCATCGTCATCGTCATCGTCATCGTCATCGTCATCGTCATCGTCATCGTCATCGTCATCGTCATCGTCATCGTCATCGTCATCGTCATCGTCATCGTCATCGTCATCGTCATCGTCATCGTCATCGTCATCGTCATCGTCATCGTCATCGTCATCGTCATCGTCATCGTCATCGTCATCGTCATCGTCATCGTCATCGTCATCGTCATCGTCATCGTCATCGTCATCGTCATCGTCATCGTCATCGTCATCGTCATCGTCATCGTCATCGTCATCGTCATCGTCATCGTCATCGTCATCGTCATCGTCATCGTCATCGTCATCGTCATCGTCATCGTCATCGTCATCGTCATCGTCATCGTCATCGTCATCGTCATCGTCATCGTCATCGTCATCGTCATCGTCATCGTCATCGTCATCGTCATCGTCATCGTCATCGTCATCGTCATCGTCATCGTCATCGTCATCGTCATCGTCATCGTCATCGTCATCGTCATCGTCATCGTCATCGTCATCGTCATCGTCATCGTCATCGTCATCGTCATCGTCATCGTCATCGTCATCGTCATCGTCATCGTCATCGTCATCGTCATCGTCATCGTCATCGTCATCGTCATCGTCATCGTCATCGTCATCGTCATCGTCATCGTCATCGTCATCGTCATCGTCATCGTCATCGTCATCGTCATCGTCATCGTCATCGTCATCGTCATCGTCATCGTCATCGTCATCGTCATCGTCATCGTCATCGTCATCGTCATCGTCATCGTCATCGTCATCGTCATCGTCATCGTCATCGTCATCGTCATCGTCATCGTCATCGTCATCGTCATCGTCATCGTCATCGTCATCGTCATCGTCATCGTCATCGTCATCGTCATCGTCATCGTCATCGTCATCGTCATCGTCATCGTCATCGTCATCGTCATCGTCATCGTCATCGTCATCGTCATCGTCATCGTCATCGTCATCGTCATCGTCATCGTCATCGTCATCGTCATCGTCATCGTCATCGTCATCGTCATCGTCATCGTCATCGTCATCGTCATCGTCATCGTCATCGTCATCGTCATCGTCATCGTCATCGTCATCGTCATCGTCATCGTCATCGTCATCGTCATCGTCATCGTCATCGTCATCGTCATCGTCATCGTCATCGTCATCGTCATCGTCATCGTCATCGTCATCGTCATCGTCATCGTCATCGTCATCGTCATCGTCATCGTCATCGTCATCGTCATCGTCATCGTCATCGTCATCGTCATCGTCATCGTCATCGTCATCGTCATCGTCATCGTCATCGTCATCGTCATCGTCATCGTCATCGTCATCGTCATCGTCATCGTCATCGTCATCGTCATCGTCATCGTCATCGTCATCGTCATCGTCATCGTCATCGTCATCGTCATCGTCATCGTCATCGTCATCGTCATCGTCATCGTCATCGTCATCGTCATCGTCATCGTCATCGTCATCGTCATCGTCATCGTCATCGTCATCGTCATCGTCATCGTCATCGTCATCGTCATCGTCATCGTCATCGTCATCGTCATCGTCATCGTCATCGTCATCGTCATCGTCATCGTCATCGTCATCGTCATCGTCATCGTCATCGTCATCGTCATCGTCATCGTCATCGTCATCGTCATCGTCATCGTCATCGTCATCGTCATCGTCATCGTCATCGTCATCGTCATCGTCATCGTCATCGTCATCGTCATCGTCATCGTCATCGTCATCGTCATCGTCATCGTCATCGTCATCGTCATCGTCATCGTCATCGTCATCGTCATCGTCATCGTCATCGTCATCGTCATCGTCATCGTCATCGTCATCGTCATCGTCATCGTCATCGTCATCGTCATCGTCATCGTCATCGTCATCGTCATCGTCATCGTCATCGTCATCGTCATCGTCATCGTCATCGTCATCGTCATCGTCATCGTCATCGTCATCGTCATCGTCATCGTCATCGTCATCGTCATCGTCATCGTCATCGTCATCGTCATCGTCATCGTCATCGTCATCGTCATCGTCATCGTCATCGTCATCGTCATCGTCATCGTCATCGTCATCGTCATCGTCATCGTCATCGTCATCGTCATCGTCATCGTCATCGTCATCGTCATCGTCATCGTCATCGTCATCGTCATCGTCATCGTCATCGTCATCGTCATCGTCATCGTCATCGTCATCGTCATCGTCATCGTCATCGTCATCGTCATCGTCATCGTCATCGTCATCGTCATCGTCATCGTCATCGTCATCGTCATCGTCATCGTCATCGTCATCGTCATCGTCATCGTCATCGTCATCGTCATCGTCATCGTCATCGTCATCGTCATCGTCATCGTCATCGTCATCGTCATCGTCATCGTCATCGTCATCGTCATCGTCATCGTCATCGTCATCGTCATCGTCATCGTCATCGTCATCGTCATCGTCATCGTCATCGTCATCGTCATCGTCATCGTCATCGTCATCGTCATCGTCATCGTCATCGTCATCGTCATCGTCATCGTCATCGTCATCGTCATCGTCATCGTCATCGTCATCGTCATCGTCATCGTCATCGTCATCGTCATCGTCATCGTCATCGTCATCGTCATCGTCATCGTCATCGTCATCGTCATCGTCATCGTCATCGTCATCGTCATCGTCATCGTCATCGTCATCGTCATCGTCATCGTCATCGTCATCGTCATCGTCATCGTCATCGTCATCGTCATCGTCATCGTCATCGTCATCGTCATCGTCATCGTCATCGTCATCGTCATCGTCATCGTCATCGTCATCGTCATCGTCATCGTCATCGTCATCGTCATCGTCATCGTCATCGTCATCGTCATCGTCATCGTCATCGTCATCGTCATCGTCATCGTCATCGTCATCGTCATCGTCATCGTCATCGTCATCGTCATCGTCATCGTCATCGTCATCGTCATCATCATCGTGTCATCGTCATCGTCATCGTCATCGTCATCGTCATCGTCATCGTCATCGTCATCGTCATCGTCATCGTCATCGTCATCGTCATCGTCATCGTCATCGTCATCGTCATCGTCATCGTCATCGTCATCGTCATCGTCATCGTCATCGTCATCGTCATCGTCATCGTCATCGTCATCGTCATCGTCATCGTCATCGTCATCGTCATCGTCATCGTCATCGTCATCGTCATCGTCATCGTCATCGTCATCGTCATCGTCATCGTCATCGTCATCGTCATCGTCATCGTCATCGTCATCGTCATCGTCATCGTCATCGTCATCGTCATCGTCATCGTCATCGTCATCGTCATCGTCATCGTCATCGTCATCGTCATCGTCATCGTCATCGTCATCGTCATCGTCATCGTCATCGTCATCGTCATCGTCATCGTCATCGTCATCGTCATCGTCATCGTCATCGTCATCGTCATCGTCATCGTCATCGTCATCGTCATCGTCATCGTCATCGTCATCGTCATCGTCATCGTCATCGTCATCGTCATCGTCATCGTCATCGTCATCGTCATCGTCATCGTCATCGTCATCGTCATCGTCATCGTCATCGTCATCGTCATCGTCATCGTCATCGTCATCGTCATCGTCATCGTCATCGTCATCGTCATCGTCATCGTCATCGTCATCGTCATCGTCATCGTCATCGTCATCGTCATCGTCATCGTCATCGTCATCGTCATCGTCATCGTCATCGTCATCGTCATCGTCATCGTCATCGTCATCGTCATCGTCATCGTCATCGTCATCGTCATCGTCATCGTCATCGTCATCGTCATCGTCATCGTCATCGTCATCGTCATCGTCATCGTCATCGTCATCGTCATCGTCATCGTCATCGTCATCGTCATCGTCATCGTCATCGTCATCGTCATCGTCATCGTCATCGTCATCGTCATCGTCATCGTCATCGTCATCGTCATCGTCATCGTCATCGTCATCGTCATCGTCATCGTCATCGTCATCGTCATCGTCATCGTCATCGTCATCGTCATCGTCATCGTCATCGTCATCGTCATCGTCATCGTCATCGTCATCGTCATCGTCATCGTCATCGTCATCGTCATCGTCATCGTCATCGTCATCGTCATCGTCATCGTCATCGTCATCGTCATCGTCATCGTCATCGTCATCGTCATCGTCATCGTCATCGTCATCGTCATCGTCATCGTCATCGTCATCGTCATCGTCATCGTCATCGTCATCGTCATCGTCATCGTCATCGTCATCGTCATCGTCATCGTCATCGTCATCGTCATCGTCATCGTCATCGTCATCGTCATCGTCATCGTCATCGTCATCGTCATCGTCATCGTCATCGTCATCGTCATCGTCATCGTCATCGTCATCGTCATCGTCATCGTCATCGTCATCGTCATCGTCATCGTCATCGTCATCGTCATCGTCATCGTCATCGTCATCGTCATCGTCATCGTCATCGTCATCGTCATCGTCATCGTCATCGTCATCGTCATCGTCATCGTCATCGTCATCGTCATCGTCATCGTCATCGTCATCGTCATCGTCATCGTCATCGTCATCGTCATCGTCATCGTCATCGTCATCGTCATCGTCATCGTCATCGTCATCGTCATCGTCATCGTCATCGTCATCGTCATCGTCATCGTCATCGTCATCGTCATCGTCATCGTCATCGTCATCGTCATCGTCATCGTCATCGTCATCGTCATCGTCATCGTCATCGTCATCGTCATCGTCATCGTCATCGTCATCGTCATCGTCATCGTCATCGTCATCGTCATCGTCATCGTCATCGTCATCGTCATCGTCATCGTCATCGTCATCGTCATCGTCATCGTCATCGTCATCGTCATCGTCATCGTCATCGTCATCGTCATCGTCATCGTCATCGTCATCGTCATCGTCATCGTCATCGTCATCGTCATCGTCATCGTCATCGTCATCGTCATCGTCATCGTCATCGTCATCGTCATCGTC
>JAYMYH010000018.1:4185151-4187651 GCA_037013635.1 Plagiodera versicolora
ATGACGATGACGATGACGATGACGATGACGATGACGATGACGATGACGATGACGATGACGATGACGATGACGATGACGATGACGATGACGATGACGATGACGATGACGATGACGATGACGATGACGATGACGATGACGATGACGATGACGATGACGATGACGATGACGATGACGATGACGATGACGATGACGATGACGATGACGATGACACGATGACGATGACGATGACGATGACGATGACGATGACGATGACGATGACGATGACGATGACACGATGACGATGACGATGACGATGACGATGACGATGACGATGACGATGACGATGACACGATGACGATGACGATGACGATGACGATGACGATGACGATGACGATGACGATGACACGATGACGATGACGATGACGATGACGATGACGATGACACGATGACGATGACGATGACGATGACGATGACGATGACGATGACGATGACGATGACGATGACGATGACGATGACGATGACGATGACGATGACGATGACGATGACGATGACGATGACGATGACGATGACGATGACGATGACGATGACGATGACGATGACGATGACGATGACGATGACGATGACGATGACGATGACGATGACGATGACGATGACGATGACGATGACGATGACGATGACGATGACGATGACGATGACGATGACGATGACGATGACGATGACGATGACGATGACGATGACGATGACGATGACGATGACGATGACGATGACGATGACGATGACGATGACGATGACGATGACGATGACGATGACGATGACGATGACGATGACGATGACGATGACGATGACGATGACGATGACGATGACGATGACGATGACGATGACGATGACGATGACGATGACGATGACGATGACGATGACGATGACGATGACGATGACGATGACGATGACGATGACGATGACGATGACGATGACGATGACGATGACGATGACGATGACGATGACGATGACGATGACGATGACGATGACGATGACGATGACGATGACGATGACGATGACGATGACGATGACGATGACGATGACGATGACGATGACGATGACGATGACGATGACGATGACGATGACGATGACACGATGACGATGACGATGACGATGACGATGACGATGACGATGACGATGACGATGACACGATGACGATGACGATGACGATGACGATGACGATGACACGATGACGATGACGATGACGATGACGATGACGATGACGATGACGATGACGATGACGATGACACGATGACGATGACGATGACGATGACGATGACGATGACGATGACGATGACGATGACGATGACGATGACGATGACGATGACGATGACGATGACGATGACGATGACGATGACGATGACGATGACGATGACGATGACGATGACGATGACGATGACGATGACGATGACGATGACGATGACGATGACGATGACGATGACGATGACGATGACGATGACGATGACGATGTCTGAGAGCATTTCCTTCTTCGGATCGGTGGAATTTTTGGTGAAATTTGAATTTTCCCGATTTTCTCGATTTTTTTCCGGGAAAACTACAAGTCTGACGAAAATAAGTGAGGAGAGCTTCATTTTAGGAATCGCGATTCTACGTAGTCTCCTTTTCTCACTACCTGAGGAATCGAATATCGACGCGGGAAAAAAATATTTTCTCCAAACCCCAGTCGACCCATCAAACTGTCGAGCAGTTTGGAATTTTTTTTCACCCCGAAGAAATTTCTTTAGGAGAATCGTACACCAAGGTTTTTTCGTCAACCAAACCTTCTACTATACAGAGCGATTTTTTCCACCCAGACACGTCGAACGGTTCGCGAGATACGAATTTTTTCCCAGACCCTTACCAAAATGGCAAAAAAATTTTTTTTTTTTACAGCTGTCAAATGTCGAAATTTGACATGTGTCAGTTGTCTGCGATCATGATGAGTCGTTGGCGACCGTCGAAAAAAATCTAAAAAATTCTGGCGAATTTTCAGCGCCCGTTCCACGATACCCGAATTTCCGAAATTTCCACATTTTTTTATCGCGAAACGACGCCCCCTCGCGGAAAATTGTATTGTTTCATATTTGTTCAACTCGTCGAGTCGTGTACGGCTCTTTGTTTTTGATTCGATATACCGTAGGGTAGCCGAGCTAGGGCGCTTTGAAATTTGGCTCGATTCCCAGATTTCTCGATTTTTTTCCGGTAAATGTATGCGTCTGTAGAAAATGAGTAGGGAAGGCTTCTTTTTAGGTATCTTGACGACCAATGACCTCCTTTCTTCTCGAATCGAAAAGTCGAACGGTGACGCGAAAAAAAAATTTTTTCTCGTGCACCCCACTTTGACCGCCCGACTGTCGAGCACTTGAGTATTTTTTTTCTCCCGGAAGAAAATTTTTTTGGAGAAAATTCCACTGAGGTTTTTTCGTTGCCCCATCCTTTCGCTATACGGCGCGTATTTTTGCCCCTCGATCGCATCATCCCAACT
>JAYMYH010000018.1:4190151-4260151 GCA_037013635.1 Plagiodera versicolora
CGTCATCGTCATCGTCATCGTCATCGTCATCGTCATCGTCATCGTCATCGTCATCGTCATCGTCATCGTCATCGTCATCGTCATCGTCATCGTCATCGTCATCGTCATCGTCATCGTCATCGTCATCGTCATCGTCATCGTCATCGTCATCGTCATCGTCATCGTCATCGTCATCGTCATCGTCATCGTCATCGTCATCGTCATCGTCATCGTCATCGTCATCGTCATCGTCATCGTCATCGTCATCGTCATCGTCATCGTCATCGTCATCGTCATCGTCATCGTCATCGTCATCGTCATCGTCATCGTCATCGTCATCGTCATCGTCATCGTCATCGTCATCGTCATCGTCATCGTCATCGTCATCGTCATCGTCATCGTCATCGTCATCGTCATCGTCATCGTCATCGTCATCGTCATCGTCATCGTCATCGTCATCGTCATCGTCATCGTCATCGTCATCGTCATCGTCATCGTCATCGTCATCGTCATCGTCATCGTCATCGTCATCGTCATCGTCATCGTCATCGTCATCGTCATCGTCATCGTCATCGTCATCGTCATCGTCATCGTCATCGTCATCGTCATCGTCATCGTCATCGTCATCGTCATCGTCATCGTCATCGTCATCGTCATCGTCATCGTCATCGTCATCGTCATCGTCATCGTCATCGTCATCGTCATCGTCATCGTCATCGTCATCGTCATCGTCATCGTCATCGTCATCGTCATCGTCATCGTCATCGTCATCGTCATCGTCATCGTCATCGTCATCGTCATCGTCATCGTCATCGTCATCGTCATCGTCATCGTCATCGTCATCGTCATCGTCATCGTCATCGTCATCGTCATCGTCATCGTCATCGTCATCGTCATCGTCATCGTCATCGTCATCGTCATCGTCATCGTCATCGTCATCGTCATCGTCATCGTCATCGTCATCGTCATCGTCATCGTCATCGTCATCGTCATCGTCATCGTCATCGTCATCGTCATCGTCATCGTCATCGTCATCGTCATCGTCATCGTCATCGTCATCGTCATCGTCATCGTCATCGTCATCGTCATCGTCATCGTCATCGTCATCGTCATCGTCATCGTCATCGTCATCGTCATCGTCATCGTCATCGTCATCGTCATCGTCATCGTCATCGTCATCGTCATCGTCATCGTCATCGTCATCGTCATCGTCATCGTCATCGTCATCGTCATCGTCATCGTCATCGTCATCGTCATCGTCATCGTCATCGTCATCGTCATCGTCATCGTCATCGTCATCGTCATCGTCATCGTCATCGTCATCGTCATCGTCATCGTCATCGTCATCGTCATCGTCATCGTCATCGTCATCGTCATCGTCATCGTCATCGTCATCGTCATCGTCATCGTCATCGTCATCGTCATCGTCATCGTCATCGTCATCGTCATCGTCATCGTCATCGTCATCGTCATCGTCATCGTCATCGTCATCGTCATCGTCATCGTCATCGTCATCGTCATCGTCATCGTCATCGTCATCGTCATCGTCATCGTCATCGTCATCGTCATCGTCATCGTCATCGTCATCGTCATCGTCATCGTCATCGTCATCGTCATCGTCATCGTCATCGTCATCGTCATCGTCATCGTCATCGTCATCGTCATCGTCATCGTCATCGTCATCGTCATCGTCATCGTCATCGTCATCGTCATCGTCATCGTCATCGTCATCGTCATCGTCATCGTCATCGTCATCGTCATCGTCATCGTCATCGTCATCGTCATCGTCATCGTCATCGTCATCGTCATCGTCATCGTCATCGTCATCGTCATCGTCATCGTCATCGTCATCGTCATCGTCATCGTCATCGTCATCGTCATCGTCATCGTCATCGTCATCGTCATCGTCATCGTCATCGTCATCGTCATCGTCATCGTCATCGTCATCGTCATCGTCATCGTCATCGTCATCGTCATCGTCATCGTCATCGTCATCGTCATCGTCATCGTCATCGTCATCGTCATCGTCATCGTCATCGTCATCGTCATCGTCATCGTCATCGTCATCGTCATCGTCATCGTCATCGTCATCGTCATCGTCATCGTCATCGTCATCGTCATCGTCATCGTCATCGTCATCGTCATCGTCATCGTCATCGTCATCGTCATCGTCATCGTCATCGTCATCGTCATCGTCATCGTCATCGTCATCGTCATCGTCATCGTCATCGTCATCGTCATCGTCATCGTCATCGTCATCGTCATCGTCATCGTCATCGTCATCGTCATCGTCATCGTCATCGTCATCGTCATCGTCATCGTCATCGTCATCGTCATCGTCATCGTCATCGTCATCGTCATCGTCATCGTCATCGTCATCGTCATCGTCATCGTCATCGTCATCGTCATCGTCATCGTCATCGTCATCGTCATCGTCATCGTCATCGTCATCGTCATCGTCATCGTCATCGTCATCGTCATCGTCATCGTCATCGTCATCGTCATCGTCATCGTCATCGTCATCGTCATCGTCATCGTCATCGTCATCGTCATCGTCATCGTCATCGTCATCGTCATCGTCATCGTCATCGTCATCGTCATCGTCATCGTCATCGTCATCGTCATCGTCATCGTCATCGTCATCGTCATCGTCATCGTCATCGTCATCGTCATCGTCATCGTCATCGTCATCGTCATCGTCATCGTCATCGTCATCGTCATCGTCATCGTCATCGTCATCGTCATCGTCATCGTCATCGTCATCGTCATCGTCATCGTCATCGTCATCGTCATCGTCATCGTCATCGTCATCGTCATCGTCATCGTCATCGTCATCGTCATCGTCATCGTCATCGTCATCGTCATCGTCATCGTCATCGTCATCGTCATCGTCATCGTCATCGTCATCGTCATCGTCATCGTCATCGTCATCGTCATCGTCATCGTCATCGTCATCGTCATCGTCATCGTCATCGTCATCGTCATCGTCATCGTCATCGTCATCGTCATCGTCATCGTCATCGTCATCGTCATCGTCATCGTCATCGTCATCGTCATCGTCATCGTCATCGTCATCGTCATCGTCATCGTCATCGTCATCGTCATCGTCATCGTCATCGTCATCGTCATCGTCATCGTCATCGTCATCGTCATCGTCATCGTCATCGTCATCGTCATCGTCATCGTCATCGTCATCGTCATCGTCATCGTCATCGTCATCGTCATCGTCATCGTCATCGTCATCGTCATCGTCATCGTCATCGTCATCGTCATCGTCATCGTCATCGTCATCGTCATCGTCATCGTCATCGTCATCGTCATCGTCATCGTCATCGTCATCGTCATCGTCATCGTCATCGTCATCGTCATCGTCATCGTCATCGTCATCGTCATCGTCATCGTCATCGTCATCGTCATCGTCATCGTCATCGTCATCGTCATCGTCATCGTCATCGTCATCGTCATCGTCATCGTCATCGTCATCGTCATCGTCATCGTCATCGTCATCGTCATCGTCATCGTCATCGTCATCGTCATCGTCATCGTCATCGTCATCGTCATCGTCATCGTCATCGTCATCGTCATCGTCATCGTCATCGTCATCGTCATCGTCATCGTCATCGTCATCGTCATCGTCATCGTCATCGTCATCGTCATCGTCATCGTCATCGTCATCGTCATCGTCATCGTCATCGTCATCGTCATCGTCATCGTCATCGTCATCGTCATCGTCATCGTCATCGTCATCGTCATCGTCATCGTCATCGTCATCGTCATCGTCATCGTCATCGTCATCGTCATCGTCATCGTCATCGTCATCGTCATCGTCATCGTCATCGTCATCGTCATCGTCATCGTCATCGTCATCGTCATCGTCATCGTCATCGTCATCGTCATCGTCATCGTCATCGTCATCGTCATCGTCATCGTCATCGTCATCGTCATCGTCATCGTCATCGTCATCGTCATCGTCATCGTCATCGTCATCGTCATCGTCATCGTCATCGTCATCGTCATCGTCATCGTCATCGTCATCGTCATCGTCATCGTCATCGTCATCGTCATCGTCATCGTCATCGTCATCGTCATCGTCATCGTCATCGTCATCGTCATCGTCATCGTCATCGTCATCGTCATC
Organism: Plagiodera versicolora; assembly: GCA_037013635.1. Classification (NCBI taxonomy): domain Eukaryota; kingdom Metazoa; phylum Arthropoda; class Insecta; order Coleoptera; family Chrysomelidae; genus Plagiodera; species Plagiodera versicolora. Next base: position 4,194,269 of record JAYMYH010000018.1, read on the forward strand.
GTCATCGTCATCGTCATCGTCATCGTCATCGTCATCGTCATCGTCATCGTCATCGTCATCGTCATCGTCATCGTCATCGTCATCGTCATCGTCATCGTCATCGTCATCGTCATCGTCATCGTCATCGTCATCGTCATCGTCATCGTCATCGTCATCGTCATCGTCATCGTCATCGTCATCGTCATCGTCATCGTCATCGTCATCGTCATCGTCATCGTCATCGTCATCGTCATCGTCATCGTCATCGTCATCGTCATCGTCATCGTCATCGTCATCGTCATCGTCATCGTCATCGTCATCGTCATCGTCATCGTCATCGTCATCGTCATCGTCATCGTCATCGTCATCGTCATCGTCATCGTCATCGTCATCGTCATCGTCATCGTCATCGTCATCGTCATCGTCATCGTCATCGTCATCGTCATCGTCATCGTCATCGTCATCGTCATCGTCATCGTCATCGTCATCGTCATCGTCATCGTCATCGTCATCGTCATCGTCATCGTCATCGTCATCGTCATCGTCATCGTCATCGTCATCGTCATCGTCATCGTCATCGTCATCGTCATCGTCATCGTCATCGTCATCGTCATCGTCATCGTCATCGTCATCGTCATCGTCATCGTCATCGTCATCGTCATCGTCATCGTCATCGTCATCGTCATCGTCATCGTCATCGTCATCGTCATCGTCATCGTCATCGTCATCGTCATCGTCATCGTCATCGTCATCGTCATCGTCATCGTCATCGTCATCGTCATCGTCATCGTCATCGTCATCGTCATCGTCATCGTCATCGTCATCGTCATCGTCATCGTCATCGTCATCGTCATCGTCATCGTCATCGTCATCGTCATCGTCATCGTCATCGTCATCGTCATCGTCATCGTCATCGTCATCGTCATCGTCATCGTCATCGTCATCGTCATCGTCATCGTCATCGTCATCGTCATCGTCATCGTCATCGTCATCGTCATCGTCATCGTCATCGTCATCGTCATCGTCATCGTCATCGTCATCGTCATCGTCATCGTCATCGTCATCGTCATCGTCATCGTCATCGTCATCGTCATCGTCATCGTCATCGTCATCGTCATCGTCATCGTCATCGTCATCGTCATCGTCATCGTCATCGTCATCGTCATCGTCATCGTCATCGTCATCGTCATCGTCATCGTCATCGTCATCGTCATCGTCATCGTCATCGTCATCGTCATCGTCATCGTCATCGTCATCGTCATCGTCATCGTCATCGTCATCGTCATCGTCATCGTCATCGTCATCGTCATCGTCATCGTCATCGTCATCGTCATCGTCATCGTCATCGTCATCGTCATCGTCATCGTCATCGTCATCGTCATCGTCATCGTCATCGTCATCGTCATCGTCATCGTCATCGTCATCGTCATCGTCATCGTCATCGTCATCGTCATCGTCATCGTCATCGTCATCGTCATCGTCATCGTCATCGTCATCGTCATCGTCATCGTCATCGTCATCGTCATCGTCATCGTCATCGTCATCGTCATCGTCATCGTCATCGTCATCGTCATCGTCATCGTCATCGTCATCGTCATCGTCATCGTCATCGTCATCGTCATCGTCATCGTCATCGTCATCGTCATCGTCATCGTCATCGTCATCGTCATCGTCATCGTCATCGTCATCGTCATCGTCATCGTCATCGTCATCGTCATCGTCATCGTCATCGTCATCGTCATCGTCATCGTCATCGTCATCGTCATCGTCATCGTCATCGTCATCGTCATCGTCATCGTCATCGTCATCGTCATCGTCATCGTCATCGTCATCGTCATCGTCATCGTCATCGTCATCGTCATCGTCATCGTCATCGTCATCGTCATCGTCATCGTCATCGTCATCGTCATCGTCATCGTCATCGTCATCGTCATCGTCATCGTCATCGTCATCGTCATCGTCATCGTCATCGTCATCGTCATCGTCATCGTCATCGTCATCGTCATCGTCATCGTCATCGTCATCGTCATCGTCATCGTCATCGTCATCGTCATCGTCATCGTCATCGTCATCGTCATCGTCATCGTCATCGTCATCGTCATCGTCATCGTCATCGTCATCGTCATCGTCATCGTCATCGTCATCGTCATCGTCATCGTCATCGTCATCGTCATCGTCATCGTCATCGTCATCGTCATCGTCATCGTCATCGTCATCGTCATCGTCATCGTCATCGTCATCGTCATCGTCATCGTCATCGTCATCGTCATCGTCATCGTCATCGTCATCGTCATCGTCATCGTCATCGTCATCGTCATCGTCATCGTCATCGTCATCGTCATCGTCATCGTCATCGTCATCGTCATCGTCATCGTCATCGTCATCGTCATCGTCATCGTCATCGTCATCGTCATCGTCATCGTCATCGTCATCGTCATCGTCATCGTCATCGTCATCGTCATCGTCATCGTCATCGTCATCGTCATCGTCATCGTCATCGTCATCGTCATCGTCATCGCGTCATCGTCATCGTCATCGTCATCGTCATCGTCATCGTCATCGTCATCGTCATCGTCATCGTCATCGTCATCGTCATCGTCATCGTCATCGTCATCGTCATCGTCATCGTCATCGTCATCGTCATCGTCATCGTCATCGTCATCGTCATCGTCATCGTCATCGTCATCGTCATCGTCATCGTCATCGTCATCGTCATCGTCATCGTCATCGTCATCGTCATCGTCATCGTCATCGTCATCGTCATCGTCATCGTCATCGTCATCGTCATCGTCATCGTCATCGTCATCGTCATCGTCATCGTCATCGTCATCGTCATCGTCATCGTCATCGTCATCGTCATCGTCATCGTCATCGTCATCGTCATCGTCATCGTCATCGTCATCGTCATCGTCATCGTCATCGTCATCGTCATCGTCATCGTCATCGTCATCGTCATCGTCATCGTCATCGTCATCGTCATCGTCATCGTCATCGTCATCGTCATCGTCATCGTCATCGTCATCGTCATCGTCATCGTCATCGTCATCGTCATCGTCATCGTCATCGTCATCGTCATCGTCATCGTCATCGTCATCGTCATCGTCATCGTCATCGTCATCGTCATCGTCATCGTCATCGTCATCGTCATCGTCATCGTCATCGTCATCGTCATCGTCATCGTCATCGTCATCGTCATCGTCATCGTCATCGTCATCGTCATCGTCATCGTCATCGTCATCGTCATCGTCATCGTCATCGTCATCGTCATCGTCATCGTCATCGTCATCGTCATCGTCATCGTCATCGTCATCGTCATCGTCATCGTCATCGTCATCGTCATCGTCATCGTCATCGTCATCGTCATCGTCATCGTCATCGTCATCGTCATCGTCATCGTCATCGTCATCGTCATCGTCATCGTCATCGTCATCGTCATCGTCATCGTCATCGTCATCGTCATCGTCATCGTCATCGTCATCGTCATCGTCATCGTCATCGTCATCGTCATCGTCATCGTCATCGTCATCGTCATCGTCATCGTCATCGTCATCGTCATCGTCATCGTCATCGTCATCGTCATCGTCATCGTCATCGTCATCGTCATCGTCATCGTCATCGTCATCGTCATCGTCATCGTCATCGTCATCGTCATCGTCATCGTCATCGTCATCGTCATCGTCATCGTCATCGTCATCGTCATCGTCATCGTCATCGTCATCGTCATCGTCATCGTCATCGTCATCGTCATCGTCATCGTCATCGTCATCGTCATCGTCATCGTCATCGTCATCGTCATCGTCATCGTCATCGTCATCGTCATCGTCATCGTCATCGTCATCGTCATCGTCATCGTCATCGTCATCGTCATCGTCATCGTCATCGTCATCGTCATCGTCATCGTCATCGTCATCGTCATCGTCATCGTCATCGTCATCGTCATCGTCATCGTCATCGTCATCGTCATCGTCATCGTCATCGTCATCGTCATCGTCATCGTCATCGTCATCGTCATCGTCATCGTCATCGTCATCGTCATCGTCATCGTCATCGTCATCGTCATCGTCATCGTCATCGTCATCGTCATCGTCATCGTCATCGTCATCGTCATCGTCATCGTCATCGTCATCGTCATCGTCATCGTCATCGTCATCGTCATCGTCATCGTCATCGTCATCGTCATCGTCATCGTCATCGTCATCGTCATCGTCATCGTCATCGTCATCGTCATCGTCATCGTCATCGTCATCGTCATCGTCATCGTCATCGTCATCGTCATCGTCATCGTCATCGTCATCGTCATCGTCATCGTCATCGTCATCGTCATCGTCATCGTCATCGTCATCGTCATCGTCATCGTCATCGTCATCGTCATCGTCATCGTCATCGTCATCGTCATCGTCATCGTCATCGTCATCGTCATCGTCATCGTCATCGTCATCGTCATCGTCATCGTCATCGTCATCGTCATCGTCATCGTCATCGTCATCGTCATCGTCATCGTCATCGTCATCGTCATCGTCATCGTCATCGTCATCGTCATCGTCATCGTCATCGTCATCGTCATCGTCATCGTCATCGTCATCGTCATCGTCATCGTCATCGTCATCGTCATCGTCATCGTCATCGTCATCGTCATCGTCATCGTCATCGTCATCGTCATCGTCATCGTCATCGTCATCGTCATCGTCATCGTCATCGTCATCGTCATCGTCATCGTCATCGTCATCGTCATCGTCATCGTCATCGTCATCGTCATCGTCATCGTCATCGTCATCGTCATCGTCATCGTCATCGTCATCGTCATCGTCATCGTCATCGTCATCGTCATCGTCATCGTCATCGTCATCGTCATCGTCATCGTCATCGTCATCGTCATCGTCATCGTCATCGTCATCGTCATCGTCATCGTCATCGTCATCGTCATCGTCATCGTCATCGTCATCGTCATCGTCATCGTCATCGTCATCGTCATCGTCATCGTCATCGTCATCGTCATCGTCATCGTCATCGTCATCGTCATCGTCATCGTCATCGTCATCGTCATCGTCATCGTCATCGTCATCGTCATCGTCATCGTCATCGTCATCGTCATCGTCATCGTCATCGTCATCGTCATCGTCATCGTCATCGTCATCGTCATCGTCATCGTCATCGTCATCGTCATCGTCATCGTCATCGTCATCGTCATCGTCATCGTCATCGTCATCGTCATCGTCATCGTCATCGTCATCGTCATCGTCATCGTCATCGTCATCGTCATCGTCATCGTCATCGTCATCGTCATCGTCATCGTCATCGTCATCGTCATCGTCATCGTCATCGTCATCGTCATCGTCATCGTCATCGTCATCGTCATCGTCATCGTCATCGTCATCGTCATCGTCATCGTCATCGTCATCGTCATCGTCATCGTCATCGTCATCGTCATCGTCATCGTCATCGTCATCGTCATCGTCATCGTCATCGTCATCGTCATCGTCATCGTCATCGTCATCGTCATCGTCATCGTCATCGTCATCGTCATCGTCATCGTCATCGTCATCGTCATCGTCATCGTCATCGTCATCGTCATCGTCATCGTCATCGTCATCGTCATCGTCATCGTCATCGTCATCGTCATCGTCATCGTCATCGTCATCGTCATCGTCATCGTCATCGTCATCGTCATCGTCATCGTCATCGTCATCGTCATCGTCATCGTCATCGTCATCGTCATCGTCATCGTCATCGTCATCGTCATCGTCATCGTCATCGTCATCGTCATCGTCATCGTCATCGTCATCGTCATCGTCATCGTCATCGTCATCGTCATCGTCATCGTCATCGTCATCGTCATCGTCATCGTCATCGTCATCGTCATCGTCATCGTCATCGTCATCGTCATCGTCATCGTCATCGTCATCGTCATCGTCATCGTCATCGTCATCGTCATCGTCATCGTCATCGTCATCGTCATCGTCATCGTCATCGTCATCGTCATCGTCATCGTCATCGTCATCGTCATCGTCATCGTCATCGTCATCGTCATCGTCATCGTCATCGTCATCGTCATCGTCATCGTCATCGTCATCGTCATCGTCATCGTCATCGTCATCGTCATCGTCATCGTCATCGTCATCGTCATCGTCATCGTCATCGTCATCGTCATCGTCATCGTCATCGTCATCGTCATCGTCATCGTCATCGTCATCGTCATCGTCATCGTCATCGTCATCGTCATCGTCATCGTCATCGTCATCGTCATCGTCATCGTCATCGTCATCGTCATCGTCATCGTCATCGTCATCGTCATCGTCATCGTCATCGTCATCGTCATCGTCATCGTCATCGTCATCGTCATCGTCATCGTCATCGTCATCGTCATCGTCATCGTCATCGTCATCGTCATCGTCATCGTCATCGTCATCGTCATCGTCATCGTCATCGTCATCGTCATCGTCATCGTCATCGTCATCGTCATCGTCATCGTCATCGTCATCGTCATCGTCATCGTCATCGTCATCGTCATCGTCATCGTCATCGTCATCGTCATCGTCATCGTCATCGTCATCGTCATCGTCATCGTCATCGTCATCGTCATCGTCATCGTCATCGTCATCGTCATCGTCATCGTCATCGTCATCGTCATCGTCATCGTCATCGTCATCGTCATCGTCATCGTCATCGTCATCGTCATCGTCATCGTCATCGTCATCGTCATCGTCATCGTCATCGTCATCGTCATCGTCATCGTCATCGTCATCGTCATCGTCATCGTCATCGTCATCGTCATCGTCATCGTCATCGTCATCGTCATCGTCATCGTCATCGTCATCGTCATCGTCATCGTCATCGTCATCGTCATCGTCATCGTCATCGTCATCGTCATCGTCATCGTCATCGTCATCGTCATCGTCATCGTCATCGTCATCGTCATCGTCATCGTCATCGTCATCGTCATCGTCATCGTCATCGTCATCGTCATCGTCATCGTCATCGTCATCGTCATCGTCATCGTCATCGTCATCGTCATCGTCATCGTCATCGTCATCGTCATCGTCATCGTCATCGTCATCGTCATCGTCATCGTCATCGTCATCGTCATCGTCATCGTCATCGTCATCGTCATCGTCATCGTCATCGTCATCGTCATCGTCATCGTCATCGTCATCGTCATCGTCATCGTCATCGTCATCGTCATCGTCATCGTCATCGTCATCGTCATCGTCATCGTCATCGTCATCGTCATCGTCATCGTCATCGTCATCGTCATCGTCATCGTCATCGTCATCGTCATCGTCATCGTCATCGTCATCGTCATCGTCATCGTCATCGTCATCGTCATCGTCATCGTCATCGTCATCGTCATCGTCATCGTCATCGTCATCGTCATCGTCATCGTCATCGTCATCGTCATCGTCATCGTCATCGTCATCGTCATCGTCATCGTCATCGTCATCGTCATCGTCATCGTCATCGTCATCGTCATCGTCATCGTCATCGTCATCGTCATCGTCATCGTCATCGTCATCGTCATCGTCATCGTCATCGTCATCGTCATCGTCATCGTCATCGTCATCGTCATCGTCATCGTCATCGTCATCGTCATCGTCATCGTCATCGTCATCGTCATCGTCATCGTCATCGTCATCGTCATCGTCATCGTCATCGTCATCGTCATCGTCATCGTCATCGTCATCGTCATCGTCATCGTCATCGTCATCGTCATCGTCATCGTCATCGTCATCGTCATCGTCATCGTCATCGTCATCGTCATCGTCATCGTCATCGTCATCGTCATCGTCATCGTCATCGTCATCGTCATCGTCATCGTCATCGTCATCGTCATCGTCATCGTCATCGTCATCGTCATCGTCATCGTCATCGTCATCGTCATCGTCATCGTCATCGTCATCGTCATCGTCATCGTCATCGTCATCGTCATCGTCATCGTCATCGTCATCGTCATCGTCATCGTCATCGTCATCGTCATCGTCATCGTCATCGTCATCGTCATCGTCATCGTCATCGTCATCGTCATCGTCATCGTCATCGTCATCGTCATCGTCATCGTCATCGTCATCGTCATCGTCATCGTCATCGTCATCGTCATCGTCATCGTCATCGTCATCGTCATCGTCATCGTCATCGTCATCGTCATCGTCATCGTCATCGTCATCGTCATCGTCATCGTCATCGTCATCGTCATCGTCATCGTCATCGTCATCGTCATCGTCATCGTCATCGTCATCGTCATCGTCATCGTCATCGTCATCGTCATCGTCATCGTCATCGTCATCGTCATCGTCATCGTCATCGTCATCGTCATCGTCATCGTCATCGTCATCGTCATCGTCATCGTCATCGTCATCGTCATCGTCATCGTCATCGTCATCGTCATCGTCATCGTCATCGTCATCGTCATCGTCATCGTCATCGTCATCGTCATCGTCATCGTCATCGTCATCGTCATCGTCATCGTCATCGTCATCGTCATCGTCATCGTCATCGTCATCGTCATCGTCATCGTCATCGTCATCGTCATCGTCATCGTCATCGTCATCGTCATCGTCATCGTCATCGTCATCGTCATCGTCATCGTCATCGTCATCGTCATCGTCATCGTCATCGTCATCGTCATCGTCATCGTCATCGTCATCGTCATCGTCATCGTCATCGTCATCGTCATCGTCATCGTCATCGTCATCGTCATCGTCATCGTCATCGTCATCGTCATCGTCATCGTCATCGTCATCGTCATCGTCATCGTCATCGTCATCGTCATCGTCATCGTCATCGTCATCGTCATCGTCATCGTCATCGTCATCGTCATCGTCATCGTCATCGTCATCGTCATCGTCATCGTCATCGTCATCGTCATCGTCATCGTCATCGTCATCGTCATCGTCATCGTCATCGTCATCGTCATCGTCATCGTCATCGTCATCGTCATCGTCATCGTCATCGTCATCGTCATCGTCATCGTCATCGTCATCGTCATCGTCATCGTCATCGTCATCGTCATCGTCATCGTCATCGTCATCGTCATCGTCATCGTCATCGTCATCGTCATCGTCATCGTCATCGTCATCGTCATCGTCATCGTCATCGTCATCGTCATCGTCATCGTCATCGTCATCGTCATCGTCATCGTCATCGTCATCGTCATCGTCATCGTCATCGTCATCGTCATCGTCATCGTCATCGTCATCGTCATCGTCATCGTCATCGTCATCGTCATCGTCATCGTCATCGTCATCGTCATCGTCATCGTCATCGTCATCGTCATCGTCATCGTCATCGTCATCGTCATCGTCATCGTCATCGTCATCGTCATCGTCATCGTCATCGTCATCGTCATCGTCATCGTCATCGTCATCGTCATCGTCATCGTCATCGTCATCGTCATCGTCATCGTCATCGTCATCGTCATCGTCATCGTCATCGTCATCGTCATCGTCATCGTCATCGTCATCGTCATCGTCATCGTCATCGTCATCGTCATCGTCATCGTCATCGTCATCGTCATCGTCATCGTCATCGTCATCGTCATCGTCATCGTCATCGTCATCGTCATCGTCATCGTCATCGTCATCGTCATCGTCATCGTCATCGTCATCGTCATCGTCATCGTCATCGTCATCGTCATCGTCATCGTCATCGTCATCGTCATCGTCATCGTCATCGTCATCGTCATCGTCATCGTCATCGTCATCGTCATCGTCATCGTCATCGTCATCGTCATCGTCATCGTCATCGTCATCGTCATCGTCATCGTCATCGTCATCGTCATCGTCATCGTCATCGTCATCGTCATCGTCATCGTCATCGTCATCGTCATCGTCATCGTCATCGTCATCGTCAGCGTCATCGTCATCGTCATCGTCATCGTCATCGTCATCGTCATCGTCATCGTCATCGTCATCGTCATCGTCATCGTCATCGTCATCGTCATCGTCATCGTCATCGTCATCGTCATCGTCATCGTCATCGTCATCGTCATCGTCATCGTCATCGTCATCGTCATCGTCATCGTCATCGTCATCGTCATCGTCATCGTCATCGTCATCGTCATCGTCATCGTCATCGTCATCGTCATCGTCATCGTCATCGTCATCGTCATCGTCATCGTCATCGTCATCGTCATCGTCATCGTCATCGTCATCGTCATCGTCATCGTCATCGTCATCGTCATCGTCATCGTCATCGTCATCGTCATCGTCATCGTCATCGTCATCGTCATCGTCATCGTCATCGTCATCGTCATCGTCATCGTCATCGTCATCGTCATCGTCATCGTCATCGTCATCGTCATCGTCATCGTCATCGTCATCGTCATCGTCATCGTCATCGTCATCGTCATCGTCATCGTCATCGTCATCGTCATCGTCATCGTCATCGTCATCGTCATCGTCATCGTCATCGTCATCGTCATCGTCATCGTCATCGTCATCGTCATCGTCATCGTCATCGTCATCGTCATCGTCATCGTCATCGTCATCGTCATCGTCATCGTCATCGTCATCGTCATCGTCATCGTCATCGTCATCGTCATCGTCATCGTCATCGTCATCGTCATCGTCATCGTCATCGTCATCGTCATCGTCATCGTCATCGTCATCGTCATCGTCATCGTCATCGTCATCGTCATCGTCATCGTCATCGTCATCGTCATCGTCATCGTCATCGTCATCGTCATCGTCATCGTCATCGTCATCGTCATCGTCATCGTCATCGTCATCGTCATCGTCATCGTCATCGTCATCGTCATCGTCATCGTCATCGTCATCGTCATCGTCATCGTCATCGTCATCGTCATCGTCATCGTCATCGTCATCGTCATCGTCATCGTCATCGTCATCGTCATCGTCATCGTCATCGTCATCGTCATCGTCATCGTCATCGTCATCGTCATCGTCATCGTCATCGTCATCGTCATCGTCATCGTCATCGTCATCGTCATCGTCATCGTCATCGTCATCGTCATCGTCATCGTCATCGTCATCGTCATCGTCATCGTCATCGTCATCGTCATCGTCATCGTCATCGTCATCGTCATCGTCATCGTCATCGTCATCGTCATCGTCATCGTCATCGTCATCGTCATCGTCATCGTCATCGTCATCGTCATCGTCATCGTCATCGTCATCGTCATCGTCATCGTCATCGTCATCGTCATCGTCATCGTCATCGTCATCGTCATCGTCATCGTCATCGTCATCGTCATCGTCATCGTCATCGTCATCGTCATCGTCATCGTCATCGTCATCGTCATCGTCATCGTCATCGTCATCGTCATCGTCATCGTCATCGTCATCGTCATCGTCATCGTCATCGTCATCGTCATCGTCATCGTCATCGTCATCGTCATCGTCATCGTCATCGTCATCGTCATCGTCATCGTCATCGTCATCGTCATCGTCATCGTCATCGTCATCGTCATCGTCATCGTCATCGTCATCGTCATCGTCATCGTCATCGTCATCGTCATCGTCATCGTCATCGTCATCGTCATCGTCATCGTCATCGTCATCGTCATCGTCATCGTCATCGTCATCGTCATCGTCATCGTCATCGTCATCGTCATCGTCATCGTCATCGTCATCGTCATCGTCATCGTCATCGTCATCGTCATCGTCATCGTCATCGTCATCGTCATCGTCATCGTCATCGTCATCGTCATCGTCATCGTCATCGTCATCGTCATCGTCATCGTCATCGTCATCGTCATCGTCATCGTCATCGTCATCGTCATCGTCATCGTCATCGTCATCGTCATCGTCATCGTCATCGTCATCGTCATCGTCATCGTCATCGTCATCGTCATCGTCATCGTCATCGTCATCGTCATCGTCATCGTCATCGTCATCGTCATCGTCATCGTCATCGTCATCGTCATCGTCATCGTCATCGTCATCGTCATCGTCATCGTCATCGTCATCGTCATCGTCATCGTCATCGTCATCGTCATCGTCATCGTCATCGTCATCGTCATCGTCATCGTCATCGTCATCGTCATCGTCATCGTCATCGTCATCGTCATCGTCATCGTCATCGTCATCGTCATCGTCATCGTCATCGTCATCGTCATCGTCATCGTCATCGTCATCGTCATCGTCATCGTCATCGTCATCGTCATCGTCATCGTCATCGTCATCGTCATCGTCATCGTCATCGTCATCGTCATCGTCATCGTCATCGTCATCGTCATCGTCATCGTCATCGTCATCGTCATCGTCATCGTCATCGTCATCGTCATCGTCATCGTCATCGTCATCGTCATCGTCATCGTCATCGTCATCGTCATCGTCATCGTCATCGTCATCGTCATCGTCATCGTCATCGTCATCGTCATCGTCATCGTCATCGTCATCGTCATCGTCATCGTCATCGTCATCGTCATCGTCATCGTCATCGTCATCGTCATCGTCATCGTCATCGTCATCGTCATCGTCATCGTCATCGTCATCGTCATCGTCATCGTCATCGTCATCGTCATCGTCATCGTCATCGTCATCGTCATCGTCATCGTCATCGTCATCGTCATCGTCATCGTCATCGTCATCGTCATCGTCATCGTCATCGTCATCGTCATCGTCATCGTCATCGTCATCGTCATCGTCATCGTCATCGTCATCGTCATCGTCATCGTCATCGTCATCGTCATCGTCATCGTCATCGTCATCGTCATCGTCATCGTCATCGTCATCGTCATCGTCATCGTCATCGTCATCGTCATCGTCATCGTCATCGTCATCGTCATCGTCATCGTCATCGTCATCGTCATCGTCATCGTCATCGTCATCGTCATCGTCATCGTCATCGTCATCGTCATCGTCATCGTCATCGTCATCGTCATCGTCATCGTCATCGTCATCGTCATCGTCATCGTCATCGTCATCGTCATCGTCATCGTCATCGTCATCGTCATCGTCATCGTCATCGTCATCGTCATCGTCATCGTCATCGTCATCGTCATCGTCATCGTCATCGTCATCGTCATCGTCATCGTCATCGTCATCGTCATCGTCATCGTCATCGTCATCGTCATCGTCATCGTGTCATCGTCATCGTCTTCGTCATCGTCATCGTCATCGTCATCGTCATCGTCATCGTCATCGTCATCGTCATCGTCATCGTCATCGTCATCGTCATCGTCATCGTCATCGTCATCGTCATCGTCATCGTCATCGTCATCGTCATCGTCATCGTCATCGTCATCGTCATCGTCATCGTCATCGTCATCGTCATCGTCATCGTCATCGTCATCGTCATCGTCATCGTCATCGTCATCGTCATCGTCATCGTCATCGTCATCGTCATCGTCATCGTCATCGTCATCGTCATCGTCATCGTCATCGTCATCGTCATCGTCATCGTCATCGTCATCGTCATCGTCATCGTCATCGTCATCGTCATCGTCATCGTCATCGTCATCGTCATCGTCATCGTCATCGTCATCGTCATCGTCATCGTCATCGTCATCGTCATCGTCATCGTCATCGTCATCGTCATCGTCATCGTCATCGTCATCGTCATCGTCATCGTCATCGTCATCGTCATCGTCATCGTCATCGTCATCGTCATCGTCATCGTCATCGTCATCGTCATCGTCATCGTCATCGTCATCGTCATCGTCATCGTCATCGTCATCGTCATCGTCATCGTCATCGTCATCGTCATCGTCATCGTCATCGTCATCGTCATCGTCATCGTCATCGTCATCGTCATCGTCATCGTCATCGTCATCGTCATCGTCATCGTCATCGTCATCGTCATCGTCATCGTCATCGTCATCGTCATCGTCATCGTCATCGTCATCGTCATCGTCATCGTCATCGTCATCGTCATCGTCATCGTCATCGTCATCGTCATCGTCATCGTCATCGTCATCGTCATCGTCATCGTCATCGTCATCGTCATCGTCATCGTCATCGTCATCGTCATCGTCATCGTCATCGTCATCGTCATCGTCATCGTCATCGTCATCGTCATCGTCATCGTCATCGTCATCGTCATCGTCATCGTCATCGTCATCGTCATCGTCATCGTCATCGTCATCGTCATCGTCATCGTCATCGTCATCGTCATCGTCATCGTCATCGTCATCGTCATCGTCATCGTCATCGTCATCGTCATCGTCATCGTCATCGTCATCGTCATCGTCATCGTCATCGTCATCGTCATCGTCATCGTCATCGTCATCGTCATCGTCATCGTCATCGTCATCGTCATCGTCATCGTCATCGTCATCGTCATCGTCATCGTCATCGTCATCGTCATCGTCATCGTCATCGTCATCGTCATCGTCATCGTCATCGTCATCGTCATCGTCATCGTCATCGTCATCGTCATCGTCATCGTCATCGTCATCGTCATCGTCATCGTCATCGTCATCGTCATCGTCATCGTCATCGTCATCGTCATCGTCATCGTCATCGTCATCGTCATCGTCATCGTCATCGTCATCGTCATCGTCATCGTCATCGTCATCGTCATCGTCATCGTCATCGTCATCGTCATCGTCATCGTCATCGTCATCGTCATCGTCATCGTCATCGTCATCGTCATCGTCATCGTCATCGTCATCGTCATCGTCATCGTCATCGTCATCGTCATCGTCATCGTCATCGTCATCGTCATCGTCATCGTCATCGTCATCGTCATCGTCATCGTCATCGTCATCGTCATCGTCATCGTCATCGTCATCGTCATCGTCATCGTCATCGTCATCGTCATCGTCATCGTCATCGTCATCGTCATCGTCATCGTCATCGTCATCGTCATCGTCATCGTCATCGTCATCGTCATCGTCATCGTCATCGTCATCGTCATCGTCATCGTCATCGTCATCGTCATCGTCATCGTCATCGTCATCGTCATCGTCATCGTCATCGTCATCGTCATCGTCATCGTCATCGTCATCGTCATCGTCATCGTCATCGTCATCGTCATCGTCATCGTCATCGTCATCGTCATCGTCATCGTCATCGTCATCGTCATCGTCATCGTCATCGTCATCGTCATCGTCATCGTCATCGTCATCGTCATCGTCATCGTCATCGTCATCGTCATCGTCATCGTCATCGTCATCGTCATCGTCATCGTCATCGTCATCGTCATCGTCATCGTCATCGTCATCGTCATCGTCATCGTCATCGTCATCGTCATCGTCATCGTCATCGTCATCGTCATCGTCATCGTCATCGTCATCGTCATCGTCATCGTCATCGTCATCGTCATCGTCATCGTCATCGTCATCGTCATCGTCATCGTCATCGTCATCGTCATCGTCATCGTCATCGTCATCGTCATCGTCATCGTCATCGTCATCGTCATCGTCATCGTCATCGTCATCGTCATCGTCATCGTCATCGTCATCGTCATCGTCATCGTCATCGTCATCGTCATCGTCATCGTCATCGTCATCGTCATCGTCATCGTCATCGTCATCGTCATCGTCATCGTCATCGTCATCGTCATCGTCATCGTCATCGTCATCGTCATCGTCATCGTCATCGTCATCGTCATCGTCATCGTCATCGTCATCGTCATCGTCATCGTCATCGTCATCGTCATCGTCATCGTCATCGTCATCGTCATCGTCATCGTCATCGTCATCGTCATCGTCATCGTCATCGTCATCGTCATCGTCATCGTCATCGTCATCGTCATCGTCATCGTCATCGTCATCGTCATCGTCATCGTCATCGTCATCGTCATCGTCATCGTCATCGTCATCGTCATCGTCATCGTCATCGTCATCGTCATCGTCATCGTCATCGTCATCGTCATCGTCATCGTCATCGTCATCGTCATCGTCATCGTCATCGTCATCGTCATCGTCATCGTCATCGTCATCGTCATCGTCATCGTCATCGTCATCGTCATCGTCATCGTCATCGTCATCGTCATCGTCATCGTCATCGTCATCGTCATCGTCATCGTCATCGTCATCGTCATCGTCATCGTCATCGTCATCGTCATCGTCATCGTCATCGTCATCGTCATCGTCATCGTCATCGTCATCGTCATCGTCATCGTCATCGTCATCGTCATCGTCATCGTCATCGTCATCGTCATCGTCATCGTCATCGTCATCGTCATCGTCATCGTCATCGTCATCGTCATCGTCATCGTCATCGTCATCGTCATCGTCATCGTCATCGTCATCGTCATCGTCATCGTCATCGTCATCGTCATCGTCATCGTCATCGTCATCGTCATCGTCATCGTCATCGTCATCGTCATCGTCATCGTCATCGTCATCGTCATCGTCATCGTCATCGTCATCGTCATCGTCATCGTCATCGTCATCGTCATCGTCATCGTCATCGTCATCGTCATCGTCATCGTCATCGTCATCGTCATCGTCATCGTCATCGTCATCGTCATCGTCATCGTCATCGTCATCGTCATCGTCATCGTCATCGTCATCGTCATCGTCATCGTCATCGTCATCGTCATCGTCATCGTCATCGTCATCGTCATCGTCATCGTCATCGTCATCGTCATCGTCATCGTCATCGTCATCGTCATCGTCATCGTCATCGTCATCGTCATCGTCATCGTCATCGTCATCGTCATCGTCATCGTCATCGTCATCGTCATCGTCATCGTCATCGTCATCGTCATCGTCATCGTCATCGTCATCGTCATCGTCATCGTCATCGTCATCGTCATCGTCATCGTCATCGTCATCGTCATCGTCATCGTCATCGTCATCGTCATCGTCATCGTCATCGTCATCGTCATCGTCATCGTCATCGTCATCGTCATCGTCATCGTCATCGTCATCGTCATCGTCATCGTCATCGTCATCGTCATCGTCATCGTCATCGTCATCGTCATCGTCATCGTCATCGTCATCGTCATCGTCATCGTCATCGTCATCGTCATCGTCATCGTCATCGTCATCGTCATCGTCATCGTCATCGTCATCGTCATCGTCATCGTCATCGTCATCGTCATCGTCATCGTCATCGTCATCGTCATCGTCATCGTCATCGTCATCGTCATCGTCATCGTCATCGTCATCGTCATCGTCATCGTCATCGTCATCGTCATCGTCATCGTCATCGTCATCGTCATCGTCATCGTCATCGTCATCGTCATCGTCATCGTCATCGTCATCGTCATCGTCATCGTCATCGTCATCGTCATCGTCATCGTCATCGTCATCGTCATCGTCATCGTCATCGTCATCGTCATCGTCATCGTCATCGTCATCGTCATCGTCATCGTCATCGTCATCGTCATCGTCATCGTCATCGTCATCGTCATCGTCATCGTCATCGTCATCGTCATCGTCATCGTCATCGTCATCGTCATCGTCATCGTCATCGTCATCGTCATCGTCATCGTCATCGTCATCGTCATCGTCATCGTCATCGTCATCGTCATCGTCATCGTCATCGTCATCGTCATCGTCATCGTCATCGTCATCGTCATCGTCATCGTCATCGTCATCGTCATCGTCATCGTCATCGTCATCGTCATCGTCATCGTCATCGTCATCGTCATCGTCATCGTCATCGTCATCGTCATCGTCATCGTCATCGTCATCGTCATCGTCATCGTCATCGTCATCGTCATCGTCATCGTCATCGTCATCGTCATCGTCATCGTCATCGTCATCGTCATCGTCATCGTCATCGTCATCGTCATCGTCATCGTCATCGTCATCGTCATCGTCATCGTCATCGTCATCGTCATCGTCATCGTCATCGTCATCGTCATCGTCATCGTCATCGTCATCGTCATCGTCATCGTCATCGTCATCGTCATCGTCATCGTCATCGTCATCGTCATCGTCATCGTCATCGTCATCGTCATCGTCATCGTCATCGTCATCGTCATCGTCATCGTCATCGTCATCGTCATCGTCATCGTCATCGTCATCGTCATCGTCATCGTCATCGTCATCGTCATCGTCATCGTCATCGTCATCGTCATCGTCATCGTCATCGTCATCGTCATCGTCATCGTCATCGTCATCGTCATCGTCATCGTCATCGTCATCGTCATCGTCATCGTCATCGTCATCGTCATCGTCATCGTCATCGTCATCGTCATCGTCATCGTCATCGTCATCGTCATCGTCATCGTCATCGTCATCGTCATCGTCATCGTCATCGTCATCGTCATCGTCATCGTCATCGTCATCGTCATCGTCATCGTCATCGTCATCGTCATCGTCATCGTCATCGTCATCGTCATCGTCATCGTCATCGTCATCGTCATCGTCATCGTCATCGTCATCGTCATCGTCATCGTCATCGTCATCGTCATCGTCATCGTCATCGTCATCGTCATCGTCATCGTCATCGTCATCGTCATCGTCATCGTCATCGTCATCGTCATCGTCATCGTCATCGTCATCGTCATCGTCATCGTCATCGTCATCGTCATCGTCATCGTCATCGTCATCGTCATCGTCATCGTCATCGTCATCGTCATCGTCATCGTCATCGTCATCGTCATCGTCATCGTCATCGTCATCGTCATCGTCATCGTCATCGTCATCGTCATCGTCATCGTCATCGTCATCGTCATCGTCATCGTCATCGTCATCGTCATCGTCATCGTCATCGTCATCGTCATCGTCATCGTCATCGTCATCGTCATCGTCATCGTCATCGTCATCGTCATCGTCATCGTCATCGTCATCGTCATCGTCATCGTCATCGTCATCGTCATCGTCATCGTCATCGTCATCGTCATCGTCATCGTCATCGTCATCGTCATCGTCATCGTCATCGTCATCGTCATCGTCATCGTCATCGTCATCGTCATCGTCATCGTCATCGTCATCGTCATCGTCATCGTCATCGTCATCGTCATCGTCATCGTCATCGTCATCGTCATCGTCATCGTCATCGTCATCGTCATCGTCATCGTCATCGTCATCGTCATCGTCATCGTCATCGTCATCGTCATCGTCATCGTCATCGTCATCGTCATCGTCATCGTCATCGTCATCGTCATCGTCATCGTCATCGTCATCGTCATCGTCATCGTCATCGTCATCGTCATCGTCATCGTCATCGTCATCGTCATCGTCATCGTCATCGTCATCGTCATCGTCATCGTCATCGTCATCGTCATCGTCATCGTCATCGTCATCGTCATCGTCATCGTCATCGTCATCGTCATCGTCATCGTCATCGTCATCGTCATCGTCATCGTCATCGTCATCGTCATCGTCATCGTCATCGTCATCGTCATCGTCATCGTCATCGTCATCGTCATCGTCATCGTCATCGTCATCGTCATCGTCATCGTCATCGTCATCGTCATCGTCATCGTCATCGTCATCGTCATCGTCATCGTCATCGTCATCGTCATCGTCATCGTCATCGTCATCGTCATCGTCATCGTCATCGTCATCGTCATCGTCATCGTCATCGTCATCGTCATCGTCATCGTCATCGTCATCGTCATCGTCATCGTCATCGTCATCGTCATCGTCATCGTCATCGTCATCGTCATCGTCATCGTCATCGTCATCGTCATCGTCATCGTCATCGTCATCGTCATCGTCATCGTCATCGTCATCGTCATCGTCATCGTCATCGTCATCGTCATCGTCATCGTCATCGTCATCGTCATCGTCATCGTCATCGTCATCGTCATCGTCATCGTCATCGTCATCGTCATCGTCATCGTCATCGTCATCGTCATCGTCATCGTCATCGTCATCGTCATCGTCATCGTCATCGTCATCGTCATCGTCATCGTCATCGTCATCGTCATCGTCATCGTCATCGTCATCGTCATCGTCATCGTCATCGTCATCGTCATCGTCATCGTCATCGTCATCGTCATCGTCATCGTCATCGTCATCGTCATCGTCATCGTCATCGTCATCGTCATCGTCATCGTCATCGTCATCGTCATCGTCATCGTCATCGTCATCGTCATCGTCATCGTCATCGTCATCGTCATCGTCATCGTCATCGTCATCGTCATCGTCATCGTCATCGTCATCGTCATCGTCATCGTCATCGTCATCGTCATCGTCATCGTCATCGTCATCGTCATCGTCATCGTCATCGTCATCGTCATCGTCATCGTCATCGTCATCGTCATCGTCATCGTCATCGTCATCGTCATCGTCATCGTCATCGTCATCGTCATCGTCATCGTCATCGTCATCGTCATCGTCATCGTCATCGTCATCGTCATCGTCATCGTCATCGTCATCGTCATCGTCATCGTCATCGTCATCGTCATCGTCATCGTCATCGTCATCGTCATCGTCATCGTCATCGTCATCGTCATCGTCATCGTCATCGTCATCGTCATCGTCATCGTCATCGTCATCGTCATCGTCATCGTCATCGTCATCGTCATCGTCATCGTCATCGTCATCGTCATCGTCATCGTCATCGTCATCGTCATCGTCATCGTCATCGTCATCGTCATCGTCATCGTCATCGTCATCGTCATCGTCATCGTCATCGTCATCGTCATCGTCATCGTCATCGTCATCGTCATCGTCATCGTCATCGTCATCGTCATCGTCATCGTCATCGTCATCGTCATCGTCATCGTCATCGTCATCGTCATCGTCATCGTCATCGTCATCGTCATCGTCATCGTCATCGTCATCGTCATCGTCATCGTCATCGTCATCGTCATCGTCTCATCGTCATCGTCATCGTCATCGTCATCGTCATCGTCATCGTCATCGTCATCGTCATCGTCATCGTCATCGTCATCGTCATCGTCATCGTCATCGTCATCGTCATCGTCATCGTCATCGTCATCGTCATCGTCATCGTCATCGTCATCGTCATCGTCATCGTCATCGTCATCGTCATCGTCATCGTCATCGTCATCGTCATCGTCATCGTCATCGTCATCGTCATCGTCATCGTCATCGTCATCGTCATCGTCATCGTCATCGTCATCGTCATCGTCATCGTCATCGTCATCGTCATCGTCATCGTCATCGTCATCGTCATCGTCATCGTCATCGTCATCGTCATCGTCATCGTCATCGTCATCGTCATCGTCATCGTCATCGTCATCGTCATCGTCATCGTCATCGTCATCGTCATCGTCATCGTCATCGTCATCGTCATCGTCATCGTCATCGTCATCGTCATCGTCATCGTCATCGTCATCGTCATCGTCATCGTCATCGTCATCGTCATCGTCATCGTCATCGTCATCGTCATCGTCATCGTCATCGTCATCGTCATCGTCATCGTCATCGTCATCGTCATCGTCATCGTCATCGTCATCGTCATCGTCATCGTCATCGTCATCGTCATCGTCATCGTCATCGTCATCGTCATCGTCATCGTCATCGTCATCGTCATCGTCATCGTCATCGTCATCGTCATCGTCATCGTCATCGTCATCGTCATCGTCATCGTCATCGTCATCGTCATCGTCATCGTCATCGTCATCGTCATCGTCATCGTCATCGTCATCGTCATCGTCATCGTCATCGTCATCGTCATCGTCATCGTCATCGTCATCGTCATCGTCATCGTCATCGTCATCGTCATCGTCATCGTCATCGTCATCGTCATCGTCATCGTCATCGTCATCGTCATCGTCATCGTCATCGTCATCGTCATCGTCATCGTCATCGTCATCGTCATCGTCATCGTCATCGTCATCGTCATCGTCATCGTCATCGTCATCGTCATCGTCATCGTCATCTATCGTCATCGTCATCGTCATCGTCATCGTCATCGTCATCGTCATCGTCATCGTCATCGTCATCGTCATCGTCATCGTCATCGTCATCGTCATCGTCATCGTCATCGTCATCGTCATCGTCATCGTCATCGTCATCGTCATCGTCATCGTCATCGTCATCGTCATCGTCATCGTCATCGTCATCGTCATCGTCATCGTCATCGTCATCGTCATCGTCATCGTCATCGTCATCGTCATCGTCATCGTCATCGTCATCGTCATCGTCATCGTCATCGTCATCGTCATCGTCATCGTCATCGTCATCGTCATCGTCATCGTCATCGTCATCGTCATCGTCATCGTCATCGTCATCGTCATCGTCATCGTCATCGTCATCGTCATCGTCATCGTCATCGTCATCGTCATCGTCATCGTCATCGTCATCGTCATCGTCATCGTCATCGTCATCGTCATCGTCATCGTCATCGTCATCGTCATCGTCATCGTCATCGTCATCGTCATCGTCATCGTCATCGTCATCGTCATCGTCATCGTCATCGTCATCGTCATCGTCATCGTCATCGTCATCGTCATCGTCATCGTCATCGTCATCGTCATCGTCATCGTCATCGTCATCGTCATCGTCATCGTCATCGTCATCGTCATCGTCATCGTCATCGTCATCGTCATCGTCATCGTCATCGTCATCGTCATCGTCATCGTCATCGTCATCGTCATCGTCATCGTCATCGTCATCGTCATCGTCATCGTCATCGTCATCGTCATCGTCATCGTCATCGTCATCGTCATCGTCATCGTCATCGTCATCGTCATCGTCATCGTCATCGTCATCGTCATCGTCATCGTCATCGTCATCGTCATCGTCATCGTCATCGTCATCGTCATCGTCATCGTCATCGTCATCGTCATCGTCATCGTCATCGTCATCGTCATCGTCATCGTCATCGTCATCGTCATCGTCATCGTCATCGTCATCGTCATCGTCATCGTCATCGTCATCGTCATCGTCATCGTCATCGTCATCGTCATCGTCATCGTCATCGTCATCGTCATCGTCATCGTCATCGTCATCGTCATCGTCATCGTCATCGTCATCGTCATCGTCATCGTCATCGTCATCGTCATCGTCATCGTCATCGTCATCGTCATCGTCATCGTCATCGTCATCGTCATCGTCATCGTCATCGTCATCGTCATCGTCATCGTCATCGTCATCGTCATCGTCATCGTCATCGTCATCGTCATCGTCATCGGTCATCGTCATCGTCATCGTCATCGTCATCGTCATCGTCATCGTCATCGTCATCGTCATCGTCATCGTCATCGTCATCGTCATCGTCATCGTCATCGTCATCGTCATCGTCATCGTCATCGTCATCGTCATCGTCATCGTCATCGTCATCGTCATCGTCATCGTCATCGTCATCGTCATCGTCATCGTCATCGTCATCGTCATCGTCATCGTCATCGTCATCGTCATCGTCATCGTCATCGTCATCGTCATCGTCATCGTCATCGTCATCGTCATCGTCATCGTCATCGTCATCGTCATCGTCATCGTCATCGTCATCGTCATCGTCATCGTCATCGTCATCGTCATCGTCATCGTCATCGTCATCGTCATCGTCATCGTCATCGTCATCGTCATCGTCATCGTCATCGTCATCGTCATCGTCATCGTCATCGTCATCGTCATCGTCATCGTCATCGTCATCGTCATCGTCATCGTCATCGTCATCGTCATCGTCATCGTCATCGTCATCGTCATCGTCATCGTCATCGTCATCGTCATCGTCATCGTCATCGTCATCGTCATCGTCATCGTCATCGTCATCGTCATCGTCATCGTCATCGTCATCGTCATCGTCATCGTCATCGTCATCGTCATCGTCATCGTCATCGTCATCGTCATCGTCATCGTCATCGTCATCGTCATCGTCATCGTCATCGTCATCGTCATCGTCATCGTCATCGTCATCGTCATCGTCATCGTCATCGTCATCGTCATCGTCATCGTCATCGTCATCGTCATCGTCATCGTCATCGTCATCGTCATCGTCATCGTCATCGTCATCGTCATCGTCATCGTCATCGTCATCGTCATCGTCATCGTCATCGTCATCGTCATCGTCATCGTCATCGTCATCGTCATCGTCATCGTCATCGTCATCGTCATCGTCATCGTCATCGTCATCGTCATCGTCATCGTCATCGTCATCGTCATCGTCATCGTCATCGTCATCGTCATCGTCATCGTCATCGTCATCGTCATCGTCATCGTCATCGTCATCGTCATCGTCATCGTCATCGTCATCGTCATCGTCATCGTCATCGTCATCGTCATCGTCATCGTCATCGTCATCGTCATCGTCATCGTCATCGTCATCGTCATCGTCATCGTCATCGTCATCGTCATCGTCATCGTCATCGTCATCGTCATCGTCATCGTCATCGTCATCGTCATCGTCATCGTCATCGTCATCGTCATCGTCATCGTCATCGTCATCGTCATCGTCATCGTCATCGTCATCGTCATCGTCATCGTCATCGTCATCGTCATCGTCATCGTCATCGTCATCGTCATCGTCATCGTCATCGTCATCGTCATCGTCATCGTCATCGTCATCGTCATCGTCATCGTCATCGTCATCGTCATCGTCATCGTGATCGTCATCGTGATCGTCATCGTCATCGTCATCGTCATCGTCATCGTCATCGTCATCGTCATCGTCATCGTCATCGTCATCGTCATCGTCATCGTCATCGTCATCGTCATCGTCATCGTCATCGTCATCGTCATCGTCATCGTCATCGTCATCGTCATCGTCATCGTCATCGTCATCGTCATCGTCATCGTCATCGTCATCGTCATCGTCATCGTCATCGTCATCGTCATCGTCATCGTCATCGTCATCGTCATCGTCATCGTCATCGTCATCGTCATCGTCATCGTCATCGTCATCGTCATCGTCATCGTCATCGTCATCGTCATCGTCATCGTCATCGTCATCGTCATCGTCATCGTCATCGTCATCGTCATCGTCATCGTCATCGTCATCGTCATCGTCATCGTCATCGTCATCGTCATCGTCATCGTCATCGTCATCGTCATCGTCATCGTCATCGTCATCGTCATCGTCATCGTCATCGTCATCGTCATCGTCATCGTCATCGTCATCGTCATCGTCATCGTCATCGTCATCGTCATCGTCATCGTCATCGTCATCGTCATCGTCATCGTCATCGTCATCGTCATCGTCATCGTCATCGTCATCGTCATCGTCATCGTCATCGTCATCGTCATCGTCATCGTCATCGTCATCGTCATCGTCATCGTCATCGTCATCGTCATCGTCATCGTCATCGTCATCGTCATCGTCATCGTCATCGTCATCGTCATCGTCATCGTCATCGTCATCGTCATCGTCATCGTCATCGTCATCGTCATCGTCATCGTCATCGTCATCGTCATCGTCATCGTCATCGTCATCGTCATCGTCATCGTCATCGTCATCGTCATCGTCATCGTCATCGTCATCGTCATCGTCATCGTCATCGTCATCGTCATCGTCATCGTCATCGTCATCGTCATCGTCATCGTCATCGTCATCGTCATCGTCATCGTCATCGTCATCGTCATCGTCATCGTCATCGTCATCGTCATCGTCATCGTCATCGTCATCGTCATCGTCATCGTCATCGTCATCGTCATCGTCATCGTCATCGTCATCGTCATCGTCATCGTCATCGTCATCGTCATCGTCATCGTCATCGTCATCGTCATCGTCATCGTCATCGTCATCGTCATCGTCATCGTCATCGTCATCGTCATCGTCATCGTCATCGTCATCGTCATCGTCATCGTCATCGTCATCGTCATCGTCATCGTCATCGTCATCGTCATCGTCATCGTCATCGTCATCGTCATCGTCATCGTCATCGTCATCGTCATCGTCATCGTCATCGTCATCGTCATCGTCATCGTCATCGTCATCGTCATCGTCATCGTCATCGTCATCGTCATCGTCATCGTCATCGTCATCGTCATCGTCATCGTCATCGTCATCGTCATCGTCATCGTCATCGTCATCGTCATCGTCATCGTCATCGTCATCGTCATCGTCATCGTCATCGTCATCGTCATCGTCATCGTCATCGTCATCGTCATCGTCATCGTCATCGTCATCGTCATCGTCATCGTCATCGTCATCGTCATCGTCATCGTCATCGTCATCGTCATCGTCATCGTCATCGTCATCGTCATCGTCATCGTCATCGTCATCGTCATCGTCATCGTCATCGTCATCGTCATCGTCATCGTCATCGTCATCGTCATCGTCATCGTCTCGTCATCGTCATCGTCATCGTCATCGTCATCGTCATCGTCATCGTCATCGTCATCGTCATCGTCATCGTCATCGTCATCGTCATCGTCATCGTCATCGTCATCGTCATCGTCATCGTCATCGTCATCGTCATCGTCATCGTCATCGTCATCGTCATCGTCATCGTCATCGTCATCGTCATCGTCATCGTCATCGTCATCGTCATCGTCATCGTCATCGTCATCGTCATCGTCATCGTCATCGTCATCGTCATCGTCATCGTCATCGTCATCGTCATCGTCATCGTCATCGTCATCGTCATCGTCATCGTCATCGTCATCGTCATCGTCATCGTCATCGTCATCGTCATCGTCATCGTCATCGTCATCGTCATCGTCATCGTCATCGTCATCGTCATCGTCATCGTCATCGTCATCGTCATCGTCATCGTCATCGTCATCGTCATCGTCATCGTCATCGTCATCGTCATCGTCATCGTCATCGTCATCGTCATCGTCATCGTCATCGTCATCGTCATCGTCATCGTCATCGTCATCGTCATCGTCATCGTCATCGTCATCGTCATCGTCATCGTCATCGTCATCGTCATCGTCATCGTCATCGTCATCGTCATCGTCATCGTCATCGTCATCGTCATCGTCATCGTCATCGTCATCGTCATCGTCATCGTCATCGTCATCGTCATCGTCATCGTCATCGTCATCGTCATCGTCATCGTCATCGTCATCGTCATCGTCATCGTCATCGTCATCGTCATCGTCATCGTCATCGTCATCGTCATCGTCATCGTCATCGTCATCGTCATTCATCGTCATCGTCATCGTCATCGTCATCGTCATCGTCATCGTCATCGTCATCGTCATCGTCATCGTCATCGTCATCGTCATCGTCATCGTCATCGTCATCGTCATCGTCATCGTCATCGTCATCGTCATCGTGTCATCGTCATCGTCATCGTCATCGTCATCGTCATCGTCATCGTCATCGTCATCGTCATCGTCATCGTCATCGTCATCGTCATCGTCATCATCATCGTCATCGTCATCGTCATCGTCATCGTCATCGTCATCGTCATCGTCATCGTCATCGTCATCGTCATCGTCATCGTCATCGTCATCGTCATCGTCATCGTCATCGTCATCGTCATCGTCATCGTCATCGTCATCGTCATCGTCATCGTCATCGTCATCGTGTCATCGTCATCGTCATCGTCATCGTCATCGTCATCGTCATCGTCATCGTCATCGTCATCGTCATCGTCATCGTCATCGTCATCGTCATCGTCATCGTCATCGTCATCGTCATCGTCATCGTCATCGTCATCGTCATCGTCATCGTCATCGTCATCGTCATCGTCATCGTCATCGTCATCGTCATCGTCATCGTCATCGTCATCGTCATCGTCATCGTCATCGTCATCGTCATCGTCATCGTCATCGTCATCGTCATCGTCATCGTCATCGTCATCGTCATCGTCATCGTCATCGTCATCGTCATCGTCATCGTCATCGTCATCGTCATCGTCATCGTCATCGTCATCGTCATCGTCATCGTCATCGTCATCGTCATCGTCATCGTCATCGTCATCGTCATCGTCATCGTCATCGTCATCGTCATCGTCATCGTCATCGTCATCGTCATCGTCATCGTCATCGTCATCGTCATCGTCATCGTCATCGTCATCGTCATCGTCATCGTCATCGTCATCGTCATCGTCATCGTCATCGTCATCGTCATCGTCATCGTCATCGTCATCGTCATCGTCATCGTCATCGTCATCGTCATCGTCATCGTCATCGTCATCGTCATCGTCATCGTCATCGTCATCGTCATCGTCATCGTCATCGTCATCGTCATCGTCATCGTCATCGTCATCGTCATCGTCATCGTCATCGTCATCGTCATCGTCATCGTCATCGTCATCGTCATCGTCATCGTCATCGTCATCGTCATCGTCATCGTCATCGTCATCGTCATCGTCATCGTCATCGTCATCGTCATCGTCATCGTCATCGTCATCGTCATCGTCATCGTCATCGTCATCGTCATCGTCATCGTCATCGTCATCGTCATCGTCATCGTGTCATCGTCATCGTCATCGTCATCGTCATCGTCATCGTCATCGTGTCATCGTCATCGTCATCGTCATCGTCATCGTCATCGTCATCGTCATCGTCATCGTCATCGTCATCGTCATCGTCATCGTCATCGTGTCATCGTCATCGTCATCGTCATCGTCATCGTCATCGTCATCGTCATCGTCATCGTCATCGTCATCGTCATCGTCATCGTCATCGTCATCGTCATCGTCATCGTCATCGTCATCGTCATCGTCATCGTCATCGTCATCGTCATCGTCATCGTCATCGTCATCGTCATCGTCATCGTCATCGTCATCGTCATCGTCATCGTCATCGTCATCGTCATCGTCATCGTCATCGTCATCGTCATCGTCATCGTCATCGTCATCGTCATCGTCATCGTCATCGTCATCGTCATCGTCATCGTCATCGTCATCGTCATCGTCATCGTCATCGTCATCGTCATCGTCATCGTCATCGTCATCGTCATCGTCATCGTCATCGTCATCGTCATCGTCATCGTCATCGTCATCGTCATCGTCATCGTCATCGTCATCGTCATCGTCATCGTCATCGTCATCGTCATCGTCATCGTCATCGTCATCGTCATCGTCATCGTCATCGTCATCGTCATCGTCATCGTCATCGTCATCGTCATCGTCATCGTCATCGTGTCATCGTCATCGTCATCGTCATCGTCATCGTCATCGTCATCGTCATCGTCATCGTCATCGTCATCGTCATCGTCATCGTCATCGTCATCGTCATCGTCATCGTCATCGTCATCGTCATCGTCATCGTCATCGTGTCATCGTCATCGTCATCGTCATCGTCATCGTCATCGTCATCGTCATCGTGTCATCGTCATCGTCATCGTCATCGTCATCGTCATCGTCATCGTCATCGTCATCGTCATCGTCATCGTCATCGTCATCGTCATCGTGTCATCGTCATCGTCATCGTCATCGTCATCGTCATCGTCATCGTGTCATCGTCATCGTCATCGTCATCGTCATCGTCATCGTCATCGTCATCGTCATCGTCATCGTCATCGTCATCGTCATCGTCATCGTCATCGTCATCGTCATCGTCATCGTCATCGTCATCGTCATCGTCATCGTCATCGTCATCGTCATCGTCATCGTCATCGTCATCGTCATCGTCATCGTCATCGTCATCGTCATCGTCATCGTCATCGTCATCGTCATCGTGTCATCGTCATCGTCATCGTCATCGTCATCGTCATCGTCATCGTCATCGTCATCGTCATCGTCATCGTCATCGTCATCGTCATCGTCATCGTCATCGTCATCGTCATCGTCATCGTCATCGTCATCGTCATCGTCATCGTCATCGTCATCGTCATCGTCATCGTCATCGTCATCGTCATCGTCATCGTCATCGTCATCGTCATCGTCATCGTCATCGTCATCGTCATCGTCATCGTCATCGTCATCGTCATCGTCATCGTCATCGTCATCGTCATCGTCATCGTCATCGTCATCGTCATCGTCATCGTCATCGTCATCGTCATCGTCATCGTCATCGTCATCGTCATCGTCATCGTCATCGTCATCGTCATCGTCATCGTCATCGTCATCGTCATCGTCATCGTCATCGTCATCGTCATCGTCATCGTCATCGTCATCGTCATCGTCATCGTCATCGTCATCGTCATCGTCATCGTCATCGTCATCGTCATCGTCATCGTCATCGTCATCGTCATCGTCATCGTCATCGTCATCGTCATCGTCATCGTCATCGTCATCGTCATCGTCATCGTCATCGTCATCGTCATCGTCATCGTCATCGTCATCGTCATCGTCATCGTCATCGTCATCGTCATCGTCATCGTCATCGTCATCGTCATCGTCATCGTCATCGTCATCGTCATCGTCATCGTCATCGTCATCGTCATCGTCATCGTCATCGTCATCGTCATCGTCATCGTCATCGTCATCGTCATCGTCATCGTCATCGTCATCGTCATCGTCATCGTCATCGTCATCGTCATCGTCATCGTCATCGTCATCGTCATCGTCATCGTCATCGTCATCGTCATCGTCATCGTCATCGTCATCGTCATCGTCATCGTCATCGTCATCGTCATCGTCATCGTCATCGTCATCGTCATCGTCATCGTCATCGTCATCGTCATCGTCATCGTCATCGTCATCGTCATCGGTCATCGTGTCATCGTCATCGTCATCGTCATCGTCATCGTCATCGTCATCGTCATCGTCATCGTCATCGTCATCGTCATCGTCATCGTCATCGTCATCGTCATCGTCATCGTCATCGTCATCGTCATCGTCATCGTCATCGTCATCGTCATCGTGTCATCGTCATCGTGTCATCGTCATCGTCATCGTCATCGTCATCGTCATCGTCATCGTCATCGTCATCGTCATCGTCATCGTCATCGTCATCGTCATCGTCATCGTCATCGTCATCGTCATCGTCATCGTCATCGTCATCGTCATCGTCATCGTCATCGTCATCGTCATCGTCATCGTCATCGTCATCGTCATCGTCATCGTCATCGTCATCGTCATCGTCATCGTCATCGTCATCGTCATCGTCATCGTCATCGTCATCGTCATCGTCATCGTCATCGTCATCGTCATCGTCATCGTCATCGTCATCGTCATCGTCATCGTCATCGTCATCGTCATCGTCATCGTCATCGTCATCGTCATCGTCATCGTCATCGTCATCGTCATCGTCATCGTCATCGTCATCGTCATCGTCATCGTCATCGTCATCGTCATCGTCATCGTCATCGTCATCGTCATCGTCATCGTCATCGTCATCGTCATCGTCATCGTCATCGTCATCGTCATCGTCATCGTCATCGTCATCGTCATCGTCATCGTCATCGTCATCGTCATCGTCATCGTCATCGTCATCGTCATCGTCATCGTCATCGTCATCGTCATCGTCATCGTCATCGTCATCGTCATCGTCATCGTCATCGTCATCGTCATCGTCATCGTCATCGTCATCGTCATCGTCATCGTCATCGTCATCGTCATCGTCATCGTCATCGTCATCGTCATCGTCATCGTCATCGTCATCGTCATCGTCATCGTCATCGTCATCGTCATCGTCATCGTCATCGTCATCGTCATCGTCATCGTCATCGTCATCGTCATCGTCATCGTCATCGTCATCGTCATCGTCATCGTCATCGTCATCGTCATCGTCATCGTCATCGTCATCGTCATCGTCATCGTCATCGTCATCGTCATCGTCATCGTCATCGTCATCGTCATCGTCATGAAACAATAATTATCATTATTATTATATTGGCAAACTGTGTGAAGGTTATAAGGTGAACCATTATATGTCGATTGTACCTTTTATTTATATTCACACATCTCTATATTTTATTTATACATTTGTTGTAACATGAACTTGACTTTTCCTCTGTTTATTGTGCATAGAATTTTTCTTATGTACTTTTCAATCGGAGAAATAAATATTAGTATTATCGTCATCGTCATTGTCATTGTCATTGTCATCGTCATCGTCATCGTCATCGTCATCGTCATCGTCATCGTCATCGTCATCGTCATCGTCATCGTCATCGTCATCGTCATCGTCATCGTCATCGTCATCGTCATCGTCATCGTCATCGTCATCGTCATCGTCATCGTCATCGTCATCGTCATCGTCATCGTCATCGTCATCGTCATCGTCATCGTCATCGTCATCGTCATCGTCATCGTCATCGTCATCGTCATCGTCATCGTCATCGTCATCGTGTCATCGTCATCGTCATCGTCATCGTCATCGTCATCGTCATCGTCATCGTCATCGTCATCGTCATCGTCATCGTCATCGTCATCGTCATCGTCATCGTGTCATCGTCATCGTCATCGTCATCGTCATCGTCATCGTCATCGTCATCGTCATCGTCATCGTCATCGTCATCGTCATCGTCATCGTCATCGTGTCATCGTCATCGTCATCGTCATCGTCATCGTCATCGTCATCGTCATCGTCATCGTCATCGTCATCGTCATCGTCATCGTCATCGTCATCGTCATCGTCATCGTCATCGTCATCGTCATCGTCATCGTCATCGTCATCGTCATCGTCATCGTCATCGTCATCGTCATCGTCATCGTCATCGTCATCGTCATCGTCATCGTCATCGTCATCGTCATCGTCATCGTCATCGTCATCGTCATCGTCATCGTCATCGTCATCGTCATCGTCATCGTCATCGTCATCGTCATCGCCATCGTCATCGTCATCGTCATCGTCATCGTCATCGTCATCGTCATCGTCATCGTCATCGTCATCGTCATCGTCATCGTCATCGTCATCGTCATCGTCATCGTCATCGTCATCGTCATCGTCATCGTCATCGTCATCGTCATCGTCATCGTCATCGTCATCGTCATCGTCATCGTCATCGTCATCGTCATCGTCATCGTCATCGTCATCGTCATCGTCATCGTCATCGTCATCGTCATCGTCATCGTCATCGTCATCGTCATCGTCATCGTCATCGTCATCGTCATCGTCATCGTCATCGTCATCGTCATCGTCATCGTCATCGTCATCGTCATCGTCATCGTCATCGTCATCGTCATCGTCATCGTCATCGTCATCGTCATCGTCATCGTCATCGTCATCATCATCGTCATCGTCATCGTCATCGTGTCATCGTGTCATCGTCATCGTCATCGTCATCGTCATCGTCATCGTCATCGTCATCGTCATCGTCATCGTCATCGTCATCGTCATCGTCATCGTCATCGTCATCGTCATCGTCATCGTCATCGTCATCGTCATCGTCATCGTCATCGTCATCGTCATCGTCATCGTCATCGTGTCATCGTCATCGTCATCGTCATCGTCATCGTCATCGTCATCGTCATCGTCATCGTCATCGTCATCGTCATCGTCATCGTCATCGTCATCGTCATCGTCATCGTCATCGTCATCGTCATCGTCATCGTCATCGTCATCGTCATCGTCATCGTCATCGTCATCGTCATCGTCATCGTCATCGTCATCGTCATCGTCATCGTCATCGTCATCGTCATCGTCATCGTCATCGTCATCGTCATCGTCATCGTCATCGTCATCGTCATCGTCATCGTCATCGTCATCGTCATCGTCATCGTCATCGTCATCGTCATCGTCATCGTCATCGTCATCGTCATCGTCATCGTCATCGTCATCGTCATCGTCATCGTCATCGTCATCGTCATCGTCATCGTCATCGTCATCGTCATCGTCATCGTCATCGTCATCGTCATCGTCATCGTCATCGTCATCGTCATCGTCATCGTCATCGTCATCGTCATCGTCATCGTCATCGTCATCGTCATCGTCATCGTCATCGTCATCGTCATCGTCATCGTCATCGTCATCGTCATCGTCATCGTCATCGTCATCGTCATCGTCATCGTCATCGTCATCGTCATCGTCATCGTCATCGTCATCGTCATCGTCATCGTCATCGTCATCGTCATCGTCATCGTCATCGTGTCATCGTGTCATCGTGTCATCGTCATCGTCATCGTCATCGTCATCGTCATCGTCATCGTCATCGTCATCGTCATCGTCATCGTCATCGTCATCGTCATCGTCATCGTCATCGTCATCGTCATCGTCATCGTCATCGTCATCGTCATCGTCATCGTCATCGTCATCGTCATCGTCATCGTCATCGTCATCGTCATCGTCATCGTCATCGTCATCGTCATCGTCATCGTCATCGTCATCGTCATCGTCATCGTCATCGTCATCGTCATCGTCATCGTCATCGTCATCGTCATCGTCATCGTCATCGTCATCGTCATCGTCATCGTCATCGTCATCGTCATCGTCATCGTCATCGTCATCGTCATCGTCATCGTCATCGTCATCGTCATCGTCATCGTCATCGTCATCGTCATCGTCATCGTCATCGTCATCGTCATCGTCATCGTCATCGTCATCGTCATCGTCATCGTCATCGTCATCGTCATCGTCATCGTCATCGTCATCGTCATCGTCATCGTCATCGTCATCGTCATCGTCATCGTCATCGTCATCGTCATCGTCATCGTCATCGTCATCGTCATCGTCATCGTCATCGTCATCGTCATCGTCATCGTCATCGTCATCGTCATCGTCATCGTCATCGTCATCGTCATCGTCATCGTCATCGTCATCGTCATCGTCATCGTCATCGTCATCGTCATCGTCATCGTCATCGTCATCGTCATCGTCATCGTCATCGTCATCGTCATCGTCATCGTCATCGTCATCGTCATCGTCATCGTCATCGTCATCGTCATCGTCATCGTCATCGTCATCGTCATCGTCATCGTCATCGTCATCGTCATCGTCATCGTCATCGTCATCGTCATCGTCATCGTCATCGTCATCGTCATCGTCATCGTCATCGTCATCGTCATCGTCATCGTCATCGTCATCGTCATCGTCATCGTCATCGTCATCGTCATCGTC
The DNA here is from genome assembly GCA_037013635.1 of Plagiodera versicolora. Lineage (NCBI taxonomy): Eukaryota > Metazoa > Arthropoda > Insecta > Coleoptera > Chrysomelidae > Plagiodera > Plagiodera versicolora. The sequence goes on from JAYMYH010000018.1 coordinate 4,228,806, forward strand.
ATCGTCATCGTCATCGTCATCGTCATCGTCATCGTCATCGTCATCGTCATCGTCATCGTCATCGTCATCGTCATCGTCATCGTCATCGTCATCGTCATCGTCATCGTCATCGTCATCGTCATCGTCATCGTCATCGTCATCGTCATCGTCATCGTCATCGTCATCGTCATCGTCATCGTCATCGTCATCGTCATCGTCATCGTCATCGTCATCGTCATCGTCATCGTCATCGTCATCGTCATCGTCATCGTCATCGTCATCGTCATCGTCATCGTCATCGTCATCGTCATCGTCATCGTCATCGTCATCGTCATCGTCATCGTCATCGTCATCGTCATCGTCATCGTCATCGTCATCGTCATCGTCATCGTCATCGTCATCGTCATCGTCATCGTCATCGTCATCGTCATCGTCATCGTCATCGTCATCGTCATCGTCATCGTCATCGTCATCGTCATCGTCATCGTCATCGTCATCGTCATCGTCATCGTCATCGTCATCGTCATCGTCATCGTCATCGTCATCGTCATCGTCATCGTCATCGTCATCGTCATCGTCATCGTCATCGTCATCGTCATCGTCATCGTCATCGTCATCGTCATCGTCATCGTCATCGTCATCGTCATCGTCATCGTCATCGTCATCGTCATCGTCATCGTCATCGTCATCGTCATCGTCATCGTCATCGTCATCGTCATCGTCATCGTCATCGTCGCATCGTCATCGTCATCGTCATCGTCATCGTCATCGTCATCGTCATCGTCATCGTCATCGTCATCGTCATCGTCATCGTCATCGTCATCGTCATCGTCATCGTCATCGTCATCGTCATCGTCATCGTCATCGTCATCGTCATCGTCATCGTCATCGTCATCGTCATCGTCATCGTCATCGTCATCGTCATCGTCATCGTCATCGTCATCGTCATCGTCATCGTCATCGTCATCGTCATCGTCATCGTCATCGTCATCGTCATCGTCATCGTCATCGTCATCGTCATCGTCATCGTCATCGTCATCGTCATCGTCATCGTCATCGTCATCGTCATCGTCATCGTCATCGTCATCGTCATCGTCATCGTCATCGTCATCGTCATCGTCATCGTCATCGTCATCGTCATCGTCATCGTCATCGTCATCGTCATCGTCATCGTCATCGTCATCGTCATCGTCATCGTCATCGTCATCGTCATCGTCATCGTCATCGTCATCGTCATCGTCATCGTCATCGTCATCGTCATCGTCATCGTCATCGTCATCGTCATCGTCATCGTCATCGTCATCGTCATCGTCATCGTCATCGTCATCGTCATCGTCATCGTCATCGTCATCGTCATCGTCATCGTCATCGTCATCGTCATCGTCATCGTCATCGTCATCGTCATCGTCATCGTCATCGTCATCGTCATCGTCATCGTCATCGTCATCGTCATCGTCATCGTCATCGTCATCGTCATCGTCATCGTCATCGTCATCGTCATCGTCATCGTCATCGTCATCGTCATCGTCATCGTCATCGTCATCGTCATCGTCATCGTCATCGTCATCGTCATCGTCATCGTCATCGTCATCGTCATCGTCATCGTCATCGTCATCGTCATCGTCATCGTCATCGTCATCGTCATCGTCATCGTCATCGTCATCGTCATCGTCATCGTCATCGTCATCGTCATCGTCATCGTCATCGTCATCGTCATCGTCATCGTCATCGTCATCGTCATCGTCATCGTCATCGTCATCGTCATCGTCATCGTCATCGTCATCGTCATCGTCATCGTCATCGTCATCGTCATCGTCATCGTCATCGTCATCGTCATCGTCATCGTCATCGTCATCGTCATCGTCATCGTCATCGTCATCGTCATCGTCATCGTCATCGTCATCGTCATCGTCATCGTCATCGTCATCGTCATCGTCATCGTCATCGTCATCGTCATCGTCATCGTCATCGTCATCGTCATCGTCATCGTCATCGTCATCGTCATCGTCATCGTCATCGTCATCGTCATCGTCATCGTCATCGTCATCGTCATCGTCATCGTCATCGTCATCGTCATCGTCATCGTCATCGTCATCGTCATCGTCATCGTCATCGTCATCGTCATCGTCATCGTCATCGTCATCGTCATCGTCATCGTCATCGTCATCGTCATCGTCATCGTCATCGTCATCGTCATCGTCATCGTCATCGTCATCGTCATCGTCATCGTCATCGTCATCGTCATCGTCATCGTCATCGTCATCGTCATCGTCATCGTCATCGTCATCGTCATCGTCATCGTCATCGTCATCGTCATCGTCATCGTCATCGTCATCGTCATCGTCATCGTCATCGTCATCGTCATCGTCATCGTCATCGTCATCGTCATCGTCATCGTCATCGTCATCGTCATCGTCATCGTCATCGTCATCGTCATCGTCATCGTCATCGTCATCGTCATCGTCATCGTCATCGTCATCGTCATCGTCATCGTCATCGTCATCGTCATCGTCATCGTCATCGTCATCGTCATCGTCATCGTCATCGTCATCGTCATCGTCATCGTCATCGTCATCGTCATCGTCATCGTCATCGTCATCGTCATCGTCATCGTCATCGTCATCGTCATCGTCATCGTCATCGTCATCGTCATCGTCATCGTCATCGTCATCGTCATCGTCATCGTCATCGTCATCGTCATCGTCATCGTCATCGTCATCGTCATCGTCATCGTCATCGTCATCGTCATCGTCATCGTCATCGTCATCGTCATCGTCATCGTCATCGTCATCGTCATCGTCATCGTCATCGTCATCGTCATCGTCATCGTCATCGTCATCGTCATCGTCATCGTCATCGTCATCGTCATCGTCATCGTCATCGTCATCGTCATCGTCATCGTCATCGTCATCGTCATCGTCATCGTCATCGTCATCGTCATCGTCATCGTCATCGTCATCGTCATCGTCATCGTCATCGTCATCGTCATCGTCATCGTCATCGTCATCGTCATCGTCATCGTCATCGTCATCGTCATCGTCATCGTCATCGTCATCGTCATCGTCATCGTCATCGTCATCGTCATCGTCATCGTCATCGTCATCGTCATCGTCATCGTCATCGTCATCGTCATCGTCATCGTCATCGTCATCGTCATCGTCATCGTCATCGTCATCGTCATCGTCATCGTCATCGTCATCGTCATCGTCATCGTCATCGTCATCGTCATCGTCATCGTCATCGTCATCGTCATCGTCATCGTCATCGTCATCGTCATCGTCATCGTCATCGTCATCGTCATCGTCATCGTCATCGTCATCGTCATCGTCATCGTCATCGTCATCGTCATCGTCATCGTCATCGTCATCGTCATCGTCATCGTCATCGTCATCGTCATCGTCATCGTCATCGTCATCGTCATCGTCATCGTCATCGTCATCGTCATCGTCATCGTCATCGTCATCGTCATCGTCATCGTCATCGTCATCGTCATCGTCATCGTCATCGTCATCGTCATCGTCATCGTCATCGTCATCGTCATCGTCATCGTCATCGTCATCGTCATCGTCATCGTCATCGTCATCGTCATCGTCATCGTCATCGTCATCGTCATCGTCATCGTCATCGTCATCGTCATCGTCATCGTCATCGTCATCGTCATCGTCATCGTCATCGTCATCGTCATCGTCATCGTCATCGTCATCGTCATCGTCATCGTCATCGTCATCGTCATCGTCATCGTCATCGTCATCGTCATCGTCATCGTCATCGTCATCGTCATCGTCATCGTCATCGTCATCGTCATCGTCATCGTCATCGTCATCGTCATCGTCATCGTCATCGTCATCGTCATCGTCATCGTCATCGTCATCGTCATCGTCATCGTCATCGTCATCGTCATCGTCATCGTCATCGTCATCGTCATCGTCATCGTCATCGTCATCGTCATCGTCATCGTCATCGTCATCGTCATCGTCATCGTCATCGTCATCGTCATCGTCATCGTCATCGTCATCGTCATCGTCATCGTCATCGTCATCGTCATCGTCATCGTCATCGTCATCGTCATCGTCATCGTCATCGTCATCGTCATCGTCATCGTCATCGTCATCGTCATCGTCATCGTCATCGTCATCGTCATCGTCATCGTCATCGTCATCGTCATCGTCATCGTCATCGTCATCGTCATCGTCATCGTCATCGTCATCGTCATCGTCATCGTCATCGTCATCGTCATCGTCATCGTCATCGTCATCGTCATCGTCATCGTCATCGTCATCGTCATCGTCATCGTCATCGTCATCGTCATCGTCATCGATCGTCATCGTCATCGTCATCGTCATCGTCATCGTCATCGTCATCGTCATCGTCATCGTCATCGTCATCGTCATCGTCATCGTCATCGTCATCGTCATCGTCATCGTCATCGTCATCGTCATCGTCATCGTCATCGTCATCGTCATCGTCATCGTCATCGTCATCGTCATCGTCATCGTCATCGTCATCGTCATCGTCATCGTCATCGTCATCGTCATCGTCATCGTCATCGTCATCGTCATCGTCATCGTCATCGTCATCGTCATCGTCATCGTCATCGTCATCGTCATCGTCATCGTCATCGTCATCGTCATCGTCATCGTCATCGTCATCGTCATCGTCATCGTCATCGTCATCGTCATCGTCATCGTCATCGTCATCGTCATCGTCATCGTCATCGTCATCGTCATCGTCATCGTCATCGTCATCGTCATCGTCATCGTCATCGTCATCGTCATCGTCATCGTCATCGTCATCGTCATCGTCATCGTCGCTCATCGTCATCGTCATCGTCATCGTCATCGTCATCGTCATCGTCATCGTCATCGTCATCGTCATCGTCATCGTCATCGTCATCGTCATCGTCATCGTCATCGTCATCGTCATCGTCATCGTCATCGTCATCGTCATCGTCATCGTCATCGTCATCGTCATCGTCATCGTCATCGTCATCGTCATCGTCATCGTCATCGTCATCGTCATCGTCATCGTCATCGTCATCGTCATCGTCATCGTCATCGTCATCGTCATCGTCATCGTCATCGTCATCGTCATCGTCATCGTCATCGTCATCGTCATCGTCATCGTCATCGTCATCGTCATCGTCATCGTCATCGTCATCGTCATCGTCATCGTCATCGTCATCGTCATCGTCATCGTCATCGTCATCGTCATCGTCATCGTCATCGTCATCGTCATCGTCATCGTCATCGTCATCGTCATCGTCATCGTCATCGTCATCGTCATCGTCATCGTCATCGTCATCGTCATCGTCATCGTCATCGTCATCGTCATCGTCATCGTCATCGTCATCGTCATCGTCATCGTCATCGTCATCGTCATCGTCATCGTCATCGTCATCGTCATCGTCATCGTCATCGTCATCGTCATCGTCATCGTCATCGTCATCGTCATCGTCATCGTCATCGTCATCGTCATCGTCATCGTCATCGTCATCGTCATCGTCATCGTCATCGTCATCGTCATCGTCATCGTCATCGTCATCGTCATCGTCATCGTCATCGTCATCGTCATCGTCATCGTCATCGTCATCGTCATCGTCATCGTCATCGTCATCGTCATCGTCATCGTCATCGTCATCGTCATCGTCATCGTCATCGTCATCGTCATCGTCATCGTCATCGTCATCGTCATCGTCATCGTCATCGTCATCGTCATCGTCATCGTCATCGTCATCGTCATCGTCATCGTCATCGTCATCGTCATCGTCATCGTCATCGTCATCGTCATCGTCATCGTCATCGTCATCGTCATCGTCATCGTCATCGTCATCGTCATCGTCATCGTCATCGTCATCGTCATCGTCATCGTCATCGTCATCGTCATCGTCATCGTCATCGTCATCGTCATCGTCATCGTCATCGTCATCGTCATCGTCATCGTCATCGTCATCGTCATCGTCATCGTCATCGTCATCGTCATCGTCATCGTCATCGTCATCGTCATCGTCATCGTCATCGTCATCGTCATCGTCATCGTCATCGTCATCGTCATCGTCATCGTCATCGTCATCGTCATCGTCATCGTCATCGTCATCGTCATCGTCATCGTCATCGTCATCGTCATCGTCATCGTCATCGTCATCGTCATCGTCATCGTCATCGTCATCGTCATCGTCATCGTCATCGTCATCGTCATCGTCATCGTCATCTCTCATCGTCATCGTCATCGTCATCGTCATCGTCATCGTCATCGTCATCGTCATCGTCATCGTCATCGTCATCGTCATCGTCATCGTCATCGTCATCGTCATCGTCATCGTCATCGTCATCGTCATCGTCATCGTCATCGTCATCGTCATCGTCATCGTCATCGTCATCGTCATCGTCATCGTCATCGTCATCGTCATCGTCATCGTCATCGTCATCGTCATCGTCATCGTCATCGTCATCGTCATCGTCATCGTCATCGTCATCGTCATCGTCATCGTCATCGTCATCGTCATCGTCATCGTCATCGTCATCGTCATCGTCATCGTCATCGTCATCGTCATCGTCATCGTCATCGTCATCGTCATCGTCATCGTCATCGTCATCGTCATCGTCATCGTCATCGTCATCGTCATCGTCATCGTCATCGTCATCGTCATCGTCATCGTCATCGTCATCGTCATCGTCATCGTCATCGTCATCGTCATCGTCATCGTCATCGTCATCGTCATCGTCATCGTCATCGTCATCGTCATCGTCATCGTCATCGTCATCGTCATCGTCATCGTCATCGTCATCGTCATCGTCATCGTCATCGTCATCGTCATCGTCATCGTCATCGTCATCGTCATCGTCATCGTCATCGTCATCGTCATCGTCATCGTCATCGTCATCGTCATCGTCATCGTCATCGTCATCGTCATCGTCATCGTCATCGTCATCGTCATCGTCATCGTCATCGTCATCGTCATCGTCATCGTCATCGTCATCGTCATCGTCATCGTCATCGTCATCGTCATCGTCATCGTCATCGTCATCGTCATCGTCATCGTCATCGTCATCGTCATCGTCATCGTCATCGTCATCGTCATCGTCATCGTCATCGTCATCGTCATCGTCATCGTCATCGTCATCGTCATCGTCATCGTCATCGTCATCGTCATCGTCATCGTCATCGTCATCGTCATCGTCATCGTCATCGTCATCGTCATCGTCATCGTCATCGTCATCGTCATCGTCATCGTCATCGTCATCGTCATCGTCATCGTCATCGTCATCGTCATCGTCATCGTCATCGTCATCGTCATCGTCATCGTCATCGTCATCGTCATCGTCATCGTCATCGTCATCGTCATCGTCATCGTCATCGTCATCGTCATCGTCATCGTCATCGTCATCGTCATCGTCATCGTCATCGTCATCGTCATCGTCATCGTCATCGTCATCGTCATCGTCATCGTCATCGTCATCGTCATCGTCATCGTCATCGTCATCGTCATCGTCATCGTCATCGTCATCGTCATCGTCATCGTCATCGTCATCGTCATCGTCATCGTCATCGTCATCGTCATCGTCATCGTCATCGTCATCGTCATCGTCATCGTCATCGTCATCGTCATCGTCATCGTCATCGTCATCGTCATCGTCATCGTCATCGTCATCGTCATCGTCATCGTCATCGTCATCGTCATCGTCATCGTCATCGTCATCGTCATCGTCATCGTCATCGTCATCGTCATCGTCATCGTCATCGTCATCGTCATCGTCATCGTCATCGTCATCGTCATCGTCATCGTCATCGTCATCGTCATCGTCATCGTCATCGTCATCGTCATCGTCATCGTCATCGTCATCGTCATCGTCATCGTCATCGTCATCGTCATCGTCATCGTCATCGTCATCGTCATCGTCATCGTCATCGTCATCGTCATCGTCATCGTCATCGTCATCGTCATCGTCATCGTCATCGTCATCGTCATCGTCATCGTCATCGTCATCGTCATCGTCATCGTCATCGTCATCGTCATCGTCATCGTCATCGTCATCGTCATCGTCATCGTCATCGTCATCGTCATCGTCATCGTCATCGTCATCGTCATCGTCATCGTCATCGTCATCGTCATCGTCATCGTCATCGTCATCGTCATCGTCATCGTCATCGTCATCGTCATCGTCATCGTCATCGTCATCGTCATCGTCATCGTCATCGTCATCGTCATCGTCATCGTCATCGTCATCGTCATCGTCATCGTCATCGTCATCGTCATCGTCATCGTCATCGTCATCGTCATCGTCATCGTCATCGTCATCGTCATCGTCATCGTCATCGTCATCGTCATCGTCATCGTCATCGTCATCGTCATCGTCATCGTCATCGTCATCGTCATCGTCATCGTCATCGTCATCGTCATCGTCATCGTCATCGTCATCGTCATCGTCATCGTCATCGTCATCGTCATCGTCATCGTCATCGTCATCGTCATCGTCATCGTCATCGTCATCGTCATCGTCATCGTCATCGTCATCGTCATCGTCATCGTCATCGTCATCGTCATCGTCATCGTCATCGTCATCGTCATCGTCATCGTCATCGTCATCGTCATCGTCATCGTCATCGTCATCGTCATCGTCATCGTGTCATCGTCATCGTCATCGTCATCGTCATCGTCATCGTCATCGTCATCGTCATCGTCATCGTCATCGTCATCGTCATCGTCATCGTCATCGTCATCGTCATCGTCATCGTCATCGTCATCGTCATCGTCATCGTCATCGTCATCGTCATCGTCATCGTCATCGTCATCGTCATCGTCATCGTCATCGTCATCGTCATCGTCATCGTCATCGTCATCGTCATCGTCATCGTCATCGTCATCGTCATCGTCATCGTCATCGTCATCGTCATCGTCATCGTCATCGTCATCGTCATCGTCATCGTCATCGTCATCGTCATCGTCATCGTCATCGTCATCGTCATCGTCATCGTCATCGTCATCGTCATCGTCATCGTCATCGTCATCGTCATCGTCATCGTCATCGTCATCGTCATCGTCATCGTCATCGTCATCGTCATCGTCATCGTCATCGTCATCGTCATCGTCATCGTCATCGTCATCGTCATCGTCATCGTCATCGTCATCGTCATCGTCATCGTCATCGTCATCGTCATCGTCATCGTCATCGTCATCGTCATCGTCATCGTCATCGTCATCGTCATCGTCATCGTCATCGTGTCATCGTCATCGTCATCGTCATCGTCATCGTCATCGTCATCGTCATCGTGTCATCGTCATCGTCATCGTCATCGTCATCGTCATCGTCATCGTCATCGTCATCGTCATCGTCATCGTCATCGTCATCGTCATCGTCATCGTCATCGTCATCGTCATCGTCATCGTCATCGTCATCGTCATCGTCATCGTCATCGTCATCGTCATCGTCATCGTCATCGTCATCGTCATCGTCATCGTCATCGTCATCGTCATCGTCATCGTCATCGTCATCGTCATCGTCATCGTCATCGTCATCGTCATCGTCATCGTCATCGTCATCGTCATCGTCATCGTCATCGTCATCGTCATCGTCATCGTCATCGTCATCGTCATCGTCATCGTCATCGTCATCGTCATCGTCATCGTCATCGTCATCGTCATCGTCATCGTCATCGTCATCGTCATCGTCATCGTCATCGTCATCGTCATCGTCATCGTCATCGTCATCGTCATCGTCATCGTCATCGTCATCGTCATCGTCATCGTCATCGTCATCGTCATCGTCATCGTCATCGTCATCGTCATCGTCATCGTCATCGTCATCGTCATCGTGTCATCGTCATCGTCATCGTCATCGTCATCGTGTCATCGTCATCGTCATCGTCATCGTCATCGTGTCATCGTCATCGTCATCGTCATCGTCATCGTCATCGTCATCGTGTCATCGTCATCGTCATCGTCATCGTCATCGTCATCGTCATCGTCATCGTCATCGTCATCGTCATCGTCATCGTCATCGTCATCGTCATCGTCATCGTCATCGTCATCGTCATCGTCATCGTCATCGTCATCGTCATCGTCATCGTCATCGTCATCGTCATCGTCATCGTCATCGTCATCGTCATCGTCATCGTCATCGTCATCGTCATCGTCATCGTCATCGTCATCGTCATCGTCATCGTCATCGTCATCGTCATCGTCATCGTCATCGTCATCGTCATCGTCATCGTCATCGTCATCGTCATCGTCATCGTCATCGTCATCGTCATCGTCATCGTCATCGTCATCGTCATCGTCATCGTCATCGTCATCGTCATCGTCATCGTCATCGTCATCGTCATCGTCATCGTCATCGTCATCGTCATCGTCATCGTCATCGTCATCGTCATCGTCATCGTCATCGTCATCGTCATCGTCATCGTCATCGTCATCGTCATCGTCATCGTCATCGTCATCGTCATCGTCATCGTCATCGTCATCGTCATCGTCATCGTCATCGTCATCGTCATCGTCATCGTCATCGTCATCGTCATCGTCATCGTCATCGTCATCGTCATCGTCATCGTCATCGTCATCGTCATCGTCATCGTCATCGTCATCGTCATCGTCATCGTGTCATCGTCATCGTCATCGTCATCGTCATCGTGTCATCGTCATCGTCATCGTCATCGTCATCGTCATCGTCATCGTCATCGTCATCGTCATCGTCATCGTCATCGTCATCGTCATCGTCATCGTCATCGTCATCGTCATCGTCATCGTCATCGTCATCGTCATCGTCATCGTCATCGTCATCGTCATCGTCATCGTCATCGTCATCGTCATCGTCATCGTCATCGTCATCGTCATCGTCATCGTCATCGTCATCGTCATCGTCATCGTCATCGTCATCGTCATCGTCATCGTCATCGTCATCGTCATCGTCATCGTCATCGTCATCGTCATCGTCATCGTCATCGTCATCGTCATCGTCATCGTCATCGTCATCGTCATCGTCATCGTCATCGTCATCGTCATCGTCATCGTCATCGTCATCGTCATCGTCATCGTCATCGTCATCGTCATCGTCATCGTCATCGTCATCGTCATCGTCATCGTCATCGTCATCGTCATCGTCATCGTCATCGTCATCGTCATCGTCATCGTCATCGTCATCGTCATCGTCATCGTCATCGTCATCGTCATCGTCATCGTCATCGTCATCGTCATCGTCATCGTCATCGTCATCGTCATCGTCATCGTCATCGTCATCGTCATCGTCATCGTCATCGTCATCGTCATCGTCATCGTCATCGTCATCGTCATCGTCATCGTCATCGTCATCGTCATCGTCATCGTCATCGTCATCGTCATCGTCATCGTCATCGTCATCGTCATCGTCATCGTCATCGTCATCGTCATCGTCATCGTCATCGTCATCGTCATCGTCATCGTCATCGTCATCGTCATCGTCATCGTCATCGTCATCGTCATCGTCATCGTCATCGTCATCGTCATCGTCATCGTCATCGTCATCGTCATCGTCATCGTCATCGTCATCGTCATCGTCATCGTCATCGTGTCATCGTCATCGTCATCGTCATCGTCATCGTCATCGTCATCGTCATCGTCATCGTGTCATCGTCATCGTCATCGTCATCGTCATCGTGTCATCGTCATCGTCATCGTCATCGTCATCGTCATCGTCATCGTGTCATCGTCATCGTCATCGTCATCGTCATCGTCATCGTCATCGTCATCGTGTCATCGTCATCGTCATCGTCATCGTCATCGTCATCGTCATCGTCATCGTCATCGTCATCGTGTCATCGTCATCGTCATCGTCATCGTCATCGTCATCGTCATCGTCATCGTCATCGTCATCGTCATCGTCATCGTCATCGTCATCGTCATCGTCATCGTCATCGTGTCATCGTCATCGTCATCGTCATCATCATCGTCATCGTCATCGTCATCGTCATCGTCATCGTCATCGTCATCGTCATCGTCATCGTCATCGTCATCGTCATCGTCATCGTCATCGTCATCGTCATCGTCATCGTCATCGTCATCGTCATCGTCATCGTCATCGTCATCGTCATCGTCATCGTCATCGTCATCGTCATCGTCATCGTCATCGTCATCGTCATCGTCATCGTCATCGTCATCGTCATCGTCATCGTCATCGTCATCGTCATCGTCATCGTCATCGTCATCGTCATCGTCATCGTCATCGTCATCGTCATCGTCATCGTCATCGTCATCGTCATCGTCATCGTCATCGTCATCGTCATCGTCATCGTCATCGTCATCGTCATCGTCATCGTCATCGTCATCGTCATCGTCATCGTCATCGTCATCGTCATCGTCATCGTCATCGTCATCGTCATCGTCATCGTCATCGTCATCGTCATCGTCATCGTCATCGTCATCGTCATCGTCATCGTCATCGTCATCGTCATCGTCATCGTCATCGTCATCGTCATCGTCATCGTCATCGTCATCGTCATCGTCATCGTCATCGTCATCGTCATCGTCATCGTCATCGTCATCGTCATCGTCATCGTCATCGTCATCGTCATCGTCATCGTCATCGTCATCGTCATCGTCATCGTCATCGTCATCGTCATCGTCATCGTCATCGTCATCGTCATCGTCATCGTCATCGTCATCGTCATCGTCATCGTCATCGTCATCGTCATCGTCATCGTCATCGTCATCGTCATCGTCATCGTCATCGTCATCGTCATCGTCATCGTCATCGTCATCGTCATCGTCATCGTCATCGTCATCGTCATCGTCATCGTCATCGTCATCGTCATCGTCATCGTCATCGTCATCGTCATCGTCATCGTCATCGTCATCGTCATCGTCATCGTCATCGTCATCGTCATCGTCATCGTCATCGTCATCGTCATCGTCATCGTCATCGTCATCGTCATCGTCATCGTCATCGTCATCGTCATCGTCATCGTCATCGTCATCGTCATCGTCATCGTCATCGTCATCGTCATCGTCATCGTCATCGTCATCGTCATCGTCATCGTCATCGTCATCGTCATCGTCATCGTCATCGTCATCGTCATCGTCATCGTCATCGTCATCGTCATCGTCATCGTCATCGTCATCGTCATCGTCATCGTCATCGTCATCGTCATCGTGTCATCGTGTCATCGTCATCGTCATCGTCATCGTGTCATCGTGTCATCGTCATCGTCATCGTCATCGTGTCATCGTCATCGTCATCGTCATCGTCATCGTCATCGTCATCGTCATCGTCATCGTGTCATCGTCATCGTCATCGTCATCGTCATCGTCATCGTCATCGTCATCGTCATCGTGTCTCGCATCGTCATCGTCATCGTCATCGTCATCGTCATCGTCATCGTCATCGTCATCGTCATCGTCATCGTCATCGTCATCGTCATCGTCATCGTCATCGTCATCGTCATCGTCATCGTCATCGTCATCGTCATCGTCATCGTCATCGTCATCGTCATCGTCATCGTCATCGTCATCGTCATCGTCATCGTCATCGTCATCGTCATCGTCATCGTCATCGTCATCGTCATCGTCATCGTCATCGTCATCGTCATCGTCATCGTCATCGTCATCGTCATCGTCATCGTCATCGTCATCGTCATCGTCATCGTCATCGTCATCGTCATCGTCATCGTCATCGTCATCGTCATCGTCATCGTCATCGTCATCGTCATCGTCATCGTCATCGTCATCGTCATCGTCATCGTCATCGTCATCGTCATCGTCATCGTCATCGTCATCGTCATCGTCATCGTCATCGTCATCGTCATCGTCATCGTCATCGTCATCGTCATCGTCATCGTCATCGTCATCGTCATCGTCATCGTCATCGTCATCGTCATCGTCATCGTCATCGTCATCGTCATCGTCATCGTCATCGTCATCGTCATCGTCATCGTCATCGTCATCGTCATCGTCATCGTCATCGTCATCGTCATCGTCATCGTCATCGTCATCGTCATCGTCATCGTCATCGTCATCGTCATCGTCATCGTCATCGTCATCGTCATCGTCATCGTCATCGTCATCGTCATCGTCATCGTCATCGTCATCGTCATCGTCATCGTCATCGTCATCGTCATCGTCATCGTCATCGTCATCGTCATCGTCATCGTCATCGTCATCGTCATCGTCATCGTCATCGTCATCGTGTCATCGTCATCGTCATCGTCATCGTCATCGGTCTCGTCATCGTCATCGTCATCGTCATCGTCATCGTCATCGTCATCGTCATCGTCATCGTCATCGTCATCGTCATCGTCATCGTCATCGTCATCGTCATCGTCATCGTCATCGTCATCGTCATCGTCATCGTCATCGTCATCGTCATCGTCATCGTCATCGTCATCGTCATCGTCATCGTCATCGTGTCATCGTCATCGTCATCGTCATCGTCATCGTCATCGTCATCGTCATCGTCATCGTCATCGTCATCGTCATCGTCATCGTCATCGTCATCGTCATCGTCATCGTCATCGTCATCGTCATCGTCATCGTCATCGTCATCGTCATCGTCATCGTCATCGTCATCGTCATCGTCATCGTCATCGTCATCGTCATCGTCATCGTCATCGTCATCGTCATCGTCATCGTCATCGTCATCGTCATCGTCATCGTCATCGTCATCGTCATCGTCATCGTCATCGTCATCGTCATCGTCATCGTCATCGTCATCGTCATCGTCATCGTCATCGTCATCGTCATCGTCATCGTCATCGTCATCGTCATCGTCATCGTCATCGTCATCGTCATCGTCATCGTCATCGTCATCGTCATCGTCATCGTCATCGTCATCGTCATCGTCATCGTCATCGTCATCGTCATCGTCATCGTCATCGTCATCGTCATCGTCATCGTCATCGTCATCGTCATCGTCATCGTCATCGTCATCGTCATCGTCATCGTCATCGTCATCGTCATCGTCATCGTCATCGTCATCGTCATCGTCATCGTCATCGTCATCGTCATCGTCATCGTCATCGTCATCGTCATCGTCATCGTCATCGTCATCGTCATCGTCATCGTCATCGTCATCGTCATCGTCATCGTCATCGTCATCGTCCCATCGTCATCGTCATCGTCATCGTCATCGTCATCGTCATCGTCATCGTCATCGTCATCGTCATCGTCATCGTCATCGTCATCGTCATCGTCATCGTCATCGTCATCGTCATCGTCATCGTCATCGTCATCGTCATCGTCATCGTCATCGTCATCGTCATCGTCATCGTCATCGTCATCGTCATCGTCATCGTCATCGTCATCGTCATCGTCATCGTCATCGTCATCGTCATCGTCATCGTCATCGTCATCGTCATCGTCATCGTCATCGTCATCGTCATCGTCATCGTCATCGTCATCGTCATCGTCATCGTCATCGTCATCGTCATCGTCATCGTCATCGTCATCGTCATCGTCATCGTCATCGTCATCGTCATCGTCATCGTCATCGTCATCGTCATCGTCATCGTCATCGTCATCGTCATCGTCATCGTCATCGTCATCGTCATCGTCATCGTCATCGTCATCGTCATCGTCATCGTCATCGTCATCGTCATCGTCATCGTCATCGTCATCGTCATCGTCATCGTCATCGTCATCGTCATCGTCATCGTCATCGTCATCGTCATCGTCATCGTCATCGTCATCGTCATCGTCATCGTCATCGTCATCGTCATCGTCATCGTCATCGTCATCGTCATCGTCATCGTCATCGTCATCGTCATCGTCATCGTCATCGTCATCGTCATCGTCATCGTCATCGTCATCGTCATCGGCATCGTCATCGTCATCGTCATCGTCATCGTCATCGTCATCGTCATCGTCATCGTCATCGTCATCGTCATCGTCATCGTCATCGTCATCGTCATCGTCATCGTCATCGTCATCGTCATCGTCATCGTCATCGTCATCGTCATCGTCATCGTCATCGTCATCGTCATCGTCATCGTCATCGTGTCATCGTCATCGTCATCGTCATCGTCATCGTCATCGTCATCGTCATCGTCATCGTCATCGTCATCGTCATCGTGTCATCGTCATCGTCATCGTCATCGTCATCGTCATCGTCATCGTCATCGTCATCGTCATCGTCATCGTCATCGTCATCGTCATCGTCATCGTCATCGTCATCGTCATCGTCATCGTCATCGTCATCGTCATCGTCATCGTCATCGTCATCGTCATCGTCATCGTCATCGTCATCGTCATCGTCATCGTCATCGTCATCGTCATCGTCATCGTCATCGTCATCGTCATCGTCATCGTCATCGTCATCGTCATCGTCATCGTCATCGTCATCGTCATCGTCATCGTCATCGTCATCGTCATCGTCATCGTCATCGTCATCGTCATCGTCATCGTCATCGTCATCGTCATCGTCATCGTCATCGTCATCGTCATCGTCATCGTCATCGTCATCGTCATCGTCATCGTCATCGTCATCGTCATCGTCATCGTCATCGTCATCGTCATCGTCATCGTCATCGTCATCGTCATCGTCATCGTCATCGTCATCGTCATCGTCATCGTCATCGTCATCGTCATCGTCATCGTCATCGTCATCGTCATCGTCATCGTCATCGTCATCGTCATCGTCATCGTCATCGTCATCGTCATCGTCATCGTCATCGTCATCGTCATCGTCATCGTCATCGTCATCGTCATCGTCATCGTCATCGTCATCGTCATCGTCATCGTCATCGTCATCGTCATCGTCATCGTCATCGTCATCGTCATCGTCATCGTCATCGTCATCGTGTCATCGTCATCGTCATCGTCATCGTCATCGTCATCGTCATCGTCATCGTCATCGTCATCGTCATCGTCATCGTCATCGTCATCGTCATCGTCATCGTCATCGTCATCGTCATCGTCATCGTCATCGTCATCGTCATCGTCATCGTCATCGTCATCGTGTCATCGTGTCATCGTCATCGTCATCGTCATCGTGTCATCGTGTCATCGTCATCGTCATCGTCATGTGTTCATCGTGTCATCGTCATCGTCATCGTCATCGTCATCGTCATCGTCATCGTCATCGTCATCGTCATCGTCATCGTCATCGTCATCGTCATCGTCATCGTCATCGTCATCGTCATCGTCATCGTCATCGTCATCGTCATCGTCATCGTCATCGTCATCGTCATCGTCATCGTCATCGTCATCGTCATCGTCATCGTCATCGTCATCGTCATCGTCATCGTCATCGTCATCGTCATCGTCATCGTCATCGTCATCGTCATCGTCATCGTCATCGTCATCGTCATCGTCATCGTCATCGTCATCGTCATCGTCATCGTCATCGTCATCGTCATCGTCATCGTCATCGTCATCGTCATCGTCATCGTCATCGTCATCGTCATCGTCATCGTCATCGTCATCGTCATCGTCATCGTCATCGTCATCGTCATCGTCATCGTCATCGTCATCGTCATCGTCATCGTCATCGTCATCGTCATCGTCATCGTCATCGTCATCGTCATCGTCATCGTCATCGTCATCGTCATCGTCATCGTCATCGTCATCGTCATCGTCATCGTCATCGTCATCGTCATCGTCATCGTCATCGTCATCGTCATCGTCATCGTCATCGTCATCGTCATCGTCATCGTCATCGTCATCGTCATCGTCATCGTCATCGTCATCGTCATCGTCATCGTCATCGTCATCGTCATCGTCATCGTCATCGTCATCGTCATCGTCATCGTCATCGTCATCGTCATCGTCATCGTCATCGTCATCGTCATCGTCATCGTCATCGTCATCGTCATCGTCATCGTCATCGTCATCGTCATCGTCATCGTCATCGTCATCGTGTCATCGTCATCGTCATCGTCATCGTCATCGTCATCGTGTCATCGTCATCGTCATCGTCATCGTCATCGTCATCGTCATCGTCATCGTCATCGTCATCGTCATCGTCATCGTCATCGTCATCGTCATCGTCATCGTCATCGTCATCGTCATCGTCATCGTCATCGTCATCGTCATCGTCATCGTCATCGTCATCGTCATCGTCATCGTCATCGTCATCGTCATCGTCATCGTCATCGTCATCGTCATCGTCATCGTCATCGTCATCGTGTCATCGTCATCGTCATCGTCATCGTCATCGTCATCGTGTCATCGTCATCGTCATCGTCATTGTCATCGTCATCGTCATCGTCATCGTCATCGTCATCGTCATCGTCATCGTCATCGTCATCGTCATCGTCATCGTCATCGTCATCGTCATCGTCATCGTCATCGTCATCGTCATCGTCATCGTCATCGTCATCGTCATCGTCATCGTCATCGTCATCGTCATCGTCATCGTCATCGTCATCGTCATCGTCATCGTCATCGTCATCGTCATCGTCATCGTCATCGTCATCGTCATCGTCATCGTCATCGTCATCGTCATCGTCATCGTCATCGTCATCGTCATCGTCATCGTCATCGTCATCGTCATCGTCATCGTCATCGTCATCGTCATCATCGTATCCGTTATCGTCATTCGTCATCGTCATCGTCATCGTCATCGTCATCGTCATCGTCATCGTCATCGTCATCGTCATCGTCATCGTCATCGTCATCGTCATCGTCATCGTCATCGTCATCGTCATCGTCATCGTCATCGTCATCGTCATCGTCATCGTCATCGTCATCGTCATCGTCATCGTCATCGTCATCGTCATCGTCATCGTCATCGTCATCGTCATCGTCATCGTCATCGTCATCGTCATCGTCATCGTCATCGTCATCGTCATCGTCATCGTCATCGTCATCGTCATCGTCATCGTCATCGTCATCGTCATCGTCATCGTCATCGTCATCGTCATCGTCATCGTCATCGTCATCGTCATCGTCATCGTCATCGTCATCGTCATCGTCATCGTCATCGTCATCGTCATCGTCATCGTCATCGTCATCGTCATCGTCATCGTCATCGTCATCGTCATCGTCATCGTCATCGTCATCGTCATCGTCATCGTCATCGTCATCGTCATCGTCATCGTCATCGTCATCGTCATCGTCATCGTCATCGTCATCGTGTCATCGTGTCATCGTCATCGTCATCGTCATCGTCATCGTCATCGTCATCGTCATCGTCATCGTCATCGTCATCGTCATCGTCATCGTCATCGTCATCGTCATCGTCATCGTCATCGTCATCGTCATCGTCATCGTCATCGTCATCGTCATCGTCATCGTCATCGTCATCGTCATCGTCATCGTCATCGTCATCGTCATCGTCATCGTCATCGTCATCGTCATCGTCATCGTCATCGTCATCGTCATCGTCATCGTCATCGTCATCGTCATCGTCATCGTCATCGTCATCGTCATCGTCATCGTCATCGTCATCGTCATCGTCATCGTCATCGTCATCGTCATCGTCATCGTCATCGTCATCGTCATCGTCATCGTCATCGTCATCGTCATCGTCATCGTCATCGTCATCGTCATCGTCATCGTCATCGTCATCGTCATCGTCATCGTCATCGTCATCGTCATCGTCATCGTCATCGTCATCGTCATCGTCATCGTCATCGTCATCGTCATCGTCATCGTCATCGTCATCGTCATCGTCATCGTCATCGTCATCGTCATCGTCATCGTCATCGTCATCGTCATCGTCATCGTCATCGTCATCGTCATCGTCATCGTCATCGTCATCGTCATCGTCATCGTCATCGTCATCGTCATCGTCATCGTCATCGTCATCGTCATCGTCATCGTGTCATCGTCATCGTCATCGTCATCGTCATCGTCATCGTCATCGTCATCGTCATCGTCATCGTCATCGTCATCGTCATCGTCATCGTCATCGTAATCGTCATCGTCATCGTCATCGTCATCGTCATCGTCATCGTCATCGTGTCATCGTCATCGTCATCGTCATCGTCTTCGTCATCGTCATCGTCATCGTCATCGTCATCGTCATCGTCATCGTCATCGTCATCGTCATCGTCATCGTCATCGTCATCGTCATCGTCATCGTCATCGTCATCGTCATCGTCATCGTCATCGTCATCGTCATCGTCATCGTCATCGTCATCGTCATCGTCATCGTCATCGTCATCGTCATCGTCATCGTCATCGTCATCGTCATCGTCATCGTCATCGTCATCGTCATCGTCATCGTCATCGTCATCGTCATCGTCATCGTCATCGTCATCGTCATCGTCATCGTCATCGTCATCGTCATCGTCATCGTCATCGTCATCGTCATCGTCATCGTCATCGTCATCGTCATCGTCATCGTCATCGTCATCGTCATCGTCATCGTCATCGTCATCGTCATCGTCATCGTCATCGTCATCGTCATCGTCATCGTCATCGTCATCGTCATCGTCATCGTCATCGTCATCGTCATCGTCATCGTCATCGTCATCGTCATCGTCATCGTCATCGTCATCGTCATCGTCATCGTCATCGTCATCGTCATCGTCATCGTCATCGTCATCGTCATCGTCATCGTCATCGTCATCGTCATCGTCATCGTCATCGTCATCGTCATCGTCATCGTCATCGTCATCGTCATCGTCATCGTCATCGTCATCGTCATCGTCATCGTCATCGTCATCGTCATCGTCATCGTCATCGTCATCGTCATCGTCATCGTCATCGTCATCGTCATCGTCATCGTCATCGTCATCGTCATCGTCATCGTCATCGTCATCGTCATCGTCATCGTCATCGTCATCGTCATCGTCATCGTCATCGTCATCGTCATCGTCATCGTCATCGTCATCGTCATCGTCATCGTCATCGTCATCGTCATCGTCATCGTCATCGTCATCGTCATCGTCATCGTCATCGTCATCGTCATCGTCATCGTCATCGTCATCGTCATCGTCATCGTCATCGTCATCGTCATCGTCATCGTCATCGTCATCGTCATCGTCATCGTCATCGTCATCGTCATCGTCATCGTCATCGTCATCGTCATCGTCATCGTCATCGTCATCGTCATCGTCATCGTCATCGTCATCGTCATCGTCATCGTCATCGTCATCGTCATCGTCATCGTCATCGTCATCGTCATCGTCATCGTCATCGTCATCGTCATCGTCATCGTCATCGTCATCGTCATCGTCATCGTCATCGTCATCGTCATCGTCATCGTCATCGTCATCGTCATCGTCATCGTCATCGTCATCGTCATCGTCATCGTCATCGTCATCGTCATCGTCATCGTCATCGTCATCGTCATCGTCATCGTCATCGTCATCGTCATCGTCATCGTCATCGTCATCGTCATCGTCATCGTCATCGTCATCGTCATCGTCATCGTCATCGTCATCGTCATCGTCATCGTCATCGTCATCGTCATCGTCATCGTCATCGTCATCGTCATCGTCATCGTCATCGTCATCGTCATCGTCATCGTCATCGTCATCGTCATCGTCATCGTCATCGTCATCGTCATCGTCATCGTCATCGTCATCGTCATCGTCATCGTCATCGTCATCGTCATCGTCATCGTCATCGTCATCGTCATCGTCATCGTCATCGTCATCGTCATCGTCATCGTCATCGTCATCGTCATCGTCATCGTCATCGTCATCGTCATCGTCATCGTCATCGTCATCGTCATCGTCATCGTCATCGTCATCGTCATCGTCATCGTCATCGTCATCGTCATCGTCATCGTCATCGTCATCGTCATCGTCATCGTCATCGTCATCGTCATCGTCATCGTCATCGTCATCGTCATCGTCATCGTCATCGTCATCGTCATCGTCATCGTCATCGTCATCGTCATCGTCATCGTCATCGTCATCGTCATCGTCATCGTCATCGTCATCGTCATCGTCATCGTCATCGTCATCGTCATCGTCATCGTCATCGTCATCGTTCATCGTCATCGTCATCGTCATCGTCATCGTCATCGTCATCGTCATCGTCATCGTCATCGTCATCGTCATCGTCATCGTCATCGTCATCGTCATCGTCATCGTCATCGTCATCGTCATCGTCATCGTCATCGTCATCGTCATCGTCATCGTCATCGTCATCGTCATCGTCATCGTCATCGTCATCGTCATCGTCATCGTCATCGTCATCGTCATCGTCATCGTCATCGTCATCGTCATCGTCATCGTCATCGTGTCATCGTCATCGTCATCGTCATCGTCATCGTCATCGTCATCGTCATCGTCATCGTCATCGTCATCGTCATCGTCATCGTGTCATCGTCATCGTCATCGTCATCGTCATCGTCATCGTCATCGTCATCGTCATCGTCATCGTCATCGTCATCGTCATCGTCATCGTCATCGTCATCGTCATCGTCATCGTCATCGTCATCGTCATCGTCATCGTCATCGTCATCGTCATCGTCATCGTCATCGTCATCGTCATCGTCATCGTCATCGTCATCGTCATCGTCATCGTCATCGTCATCGTCATCGTGTCATCGTCATCGTCATCGTCATCGTCATCGTCATCGTCATCGTCATCGTCATCGTCATCGTCATCGTGTCATCGTCATCGTCATCGTCATCGTCATCGTCATCGTCATCGTCATCGTCATCGTCATCGTCATCGTCATCGTCATCGTCATCGTCATCGTCATCGTCATCGTCATCGTCATCGTCATCGTCATCGTCATCGTCATCGTCATCGTCATCGTCATCGTCATCGTCATCGTCATCGTCATCGTCATCGTCATCGTCATCGTCATCGTCATCGTCATCGTCATCGTCATCGTCATCGTCATCGTCATCGTCATCGTCATCGTCATCGTCATCGTCATCGTCATCGTCATCGTCATCGTCATCGTCATCGTCATCGTCATCGTCATCGTCATCGTCATCGTCATCGTCATCGTCATCGTCATCGTCATCGTCATCGTCATCGTCATCGTCATCGTCATCGTCATCGTCATCGTCATCGTCATCGTCATCGTCATCGTCATCGTCATCGTCATCGTCATCGTCATCGTCATCGTCATCGTCATCGTCATCGTCATCGTCATCGTCATCGTCATCGTCATCGTCATCGTCATCGTCATCGTCATCGTCATCGTCATCGCATCGTCATCGTCATCGTCATCGTCATCGTCATCGTCATCGTCATCGTCATCGTCATCGTGTCATCGTCATCGTCATCGTCATCGTCATCGCCATCTTCATCGTCATCGTCATCGTGTCATCGTCATCGTCATCGTCATCGTCATCGTCATCGTCATCGTCATCGTCATCGTCATCGCCATCTTCATCGTCATCGTCATCGTCATCGTCATCGTGTCATCGTCATCGTCATCGCCATCTTCATCTTCATCGTCATCGTCATCGTCATCGTCATCGTCATCGTCATCGTCATCGTCATCGTCATCGTCATCGTCATCGTCATCGTCATCGTCATCGTGTCATCGTCATCGTCATCGTCATCGTCATCGTCATCGTCATCGTCATCGTCATCGTCATCGTCATCGTCATCGTCATCGTCATCGTCATCGTCATCGTCATCGTCATCGTCATCGTCATCGTCATCGTCATCGTCATCGTCATCGTCATCGTCATCGTCATCGTCATCGTCATCGTCATCGTCATCGTCATCGTCATCGTCATCGTCATCGTCATCGTCATCGTCATCGTCATCGTCATCGTCATCGTCATCGTCATCGTCATCGTCATCGTCATCGTCATCGTCATCGTCATCGTCATCGTCATCGTCATCGTCATCGTCATCGTCATCGTCATCGTCATCGTCATCGTCATCGTCATCGTCATCGTCATCGTCATCGTCATCGTCATCGTCATCGTCATCGTCATCGTCATCGTCATCGTCATCGTCATCGTCATCGTCATCGTCATCGTCATCGTCATCGTCATCGTCATCGTCATCGTCATCGTCATCGTCATCGTCATCGTCATCGTCATCGTCATCGTCATCGTCATCGTCATCGTCATCGTCATCGTCATCGTCATCGTCATCGTCATCGTCATCGTCATCGTCATCGTCATCGTCATCGTCATCGTCATCGTCATCGTCATCGTCATCGTCATCGTCATCGTCATCGTCATCGTCATCGTCATCGTCATCGTCATCGTCATCGTCATCGTCATCGTCATCGTCATCGTCATCGTCATCGTCATCGTCATCGTCATCGTCATCGTCATCGTCATCGTCATCGTCATCGTCATCGTCATCGTCATCGTCATCGTCATCGTCATCGTCATCGTCATCGTCATCGTCATCGTCATCGTCATCGTCATCGTCATCGTCATCGTCATCGTCATCGTCATCGTCATCGTTATCGTTATCGTCATCGTCATCTTCATCGTCATCGTCATCGTCATCGTCATCGTCATCGTCATCGTCATCGTCATCGTCATCGTCATCGTCATCGTCATCGTCATCGTCATCGTCATCGTCATCGTCATCGTCATCGTCATCGTCATCGTCATCGTCATCGTCATCGTCATCGTCATCGTCATCGTCATCGTCATCGTCATCGTCATCGTCATCGTGTCATCGTCATCGTCATCGTGTCATCGTCATCGTCATCGTGTCATCGTCATCGTCATCGTCATCGTCATCGTCATCGTCATCGTCATCGTCATCGTCATCGTCATCGTCATCGTCATCGTCATCGTCATCGTCATCGTCATCGTCATCGTCATCGTCATCGTCATCGTCATCGTCATCGTCATCGTCATCGTCATCGTCATCGTCATCGTCATCGTCATCGTCATCGTCATCGTCATCGTCATCGTCATCGTCATCGTCATCGTCATCGTCATCGTCATCGTCATCGTCATCGTCATCGTCATCGTCATCGTCATCGTCATCGTCATCGTCATCGTCATCGTCATCGTCATCGTCATCGTCATCGTCATCGTCATCGTCATCGTCATCGTCATCGTCATCGTCATCGTCATCGTCATCGTCATCGTCATCGTCATCGTCATCGTCATCGTCATCGTCATCGTCATCGTCATCGTCATCGTCATCGTCATCGTCATCGTCATTGTCATCGTCATCGTCATCGTGTCATCGTCATCGTCATCGAAATCTATTCAATAACTTTTTTATAGATGCTCCAAAACAAGTCATCGATGAGATCCCACAGGTCGATCACAATAATTTTGAACATACTCTCATAACCACTCTAACGTCAATGGTTATACTTCCTTTTACTGAGGAAGAAGTGCTAAACATTTTCTTAAAACTCAAAAATAAACGCTCCTCTGGACCCGATGAATTACCCAACAACATTATAAGAGAATTCAAAAGTGAACTGGTGAAACCCATAACTCATATAATAAACCTTTCACTGGAAACAGGCACATTCCCCGATGCCCTCAAAATAGCAAAAGTAATTCCACTTCACAAAAAAAAGGATAAAAATATTATGAACAATTACAGACCCATATCAATAACATCAGTCTTCTCTAAACTTTTTGAATACTGTATGCTGGAGAGGCTGAACTCCTTCATTGCAAGATTCAAACTTATCCCAGAGGAACAACATGGTTTCAAAAAATCGAAATCTACTACTACGGCAACATTAGATACATATATCAACATTCTCAATGATTTAGATGCGAAAAAAAGTCCTGTAGGCATATACTGTGATTTAAGTAAGGCTTTCGACTGTGTTCCACATGATAGGCTACTTGACAAGCTTTGGTCATATGGAATTAGGGGATCTGCTCTGAGCTGGTTCAAGTCTTTCTTAACAAATAGAAATCAATATGTACAGATATCTTGCAATGAAGAGGCAAATCAAAATCAAAATACAACATCTCGATCTTGTCTGGCAGCTGTGGAAGTTGGAGTTCCTCAGGGGAGTGTGCTTGCCCCAGTCCTGTTCTCGCTTTATGTGGCTGATATTGTCAGGTACCTTACACCTTTCAAATTAACACTCTATGCCGATGACCTCTCTATACTGGTATCAAAAGACTCCCCAAATCTTCATCAACAGGCATGTAATAACCTCATGGAAAAAATTATCTTATGGTTTTCAATCAATAATCTATATATTAATGCCAACAAAACACAGTTTCTTATTTACCACACGAAACAGAGAACTGTTGAGAACATAGAAATAAGTCTAGGTGAAACAACTCTAGAGAAATGTCATAATATTAAATTTCTAGGTATAACTATGAGTGATACACTTGACTGGGAATTGCATATAAGTGATACAACTAAAAATTTGAACTGTAAGCTATATCAAATGAGATGCCTTCAAAGAGTGCTCAACTTGAATGTTCTGAAAAACTATTACTTCGCTGAAATACAGTCTCGACTATCATATGGCATACTGTTGTGGGGCATGTCTCCTCCAGCACAAAAAATATTTGTCGTTCAGAAAAAATGCATACGTGCAATGTTGAAGAAAAATCAAAAAGATTCATGCAGACCTCTCTTCAAACAATTGAAAATTCTTCCGTTATGCTGCATATATATTCTGGAAATTTCCTGTTACATACATAAAAACAGAAACATATTTCCCTGTCATAATGACATACACAATTACCCAACAAGATTTAGCCACCACCTGTATGCACCTCAAAATCACTTAAATATATGCCTGAATGGCCCCATCTCTAATGGAATTAGAGTCTATAATCACTTGCTTCCAAATATTAAACAGGAAGTAACCTACTTCAAATTCCGAAAAGCACTGAAGATATATTTATTGGAAAACATGTTTTATACAATGGGTGAGTTTCTATCATCATAATGGCCTCTCTTTGTTCCTCTATTATTTATATCTGATTTATTTGTATGGTCTTTGACTTGTTTTATACCTTGTAGGTCTTTGAAATCAATAAAGATCATTATTATTATTATTATCGTCATCGTCATCGTCATCGTCATCGTCATCGTCATCGTCATCGTCATCGTCATCGTCATCGTCATCGTCATCGTCATCGTCATCGTCATCGTCATCGTCATCGTCATCGTCATCGTCATCGTCATCGTCATCGTCATCGTCATCGTCATCGTCATCGTCATCGTCATCGTCATCGTCATCGTCATCGTCATCGTCATCGTCATCGTCATCGTCATCGTCATCGTCATCGTCATCGTCATCGTCATCGTCATCGTCATCGTCATCGTCATCGTCATCGTCATCGTCATCGTCATCGTCATCGTCATCGTCATCGTCATCGTCATCGTCATCGTCATCGTCATCGTCATCGTCATCGTCATCGTCATCGTCATCGTCATCGTCATCGTCATCGTCATCGTCATCGTCATCGTCATCGTCATCGTCATCGTCATCGTCATCGTCATCGTCATCGTCATCGTCATCGTCATCGTCATCGTCATCGTCATCGTCATCGTCATCGTCATCGTCATCGTCATCGTCATCGTCATCGTCATCGTCATCGTCATCGTCATCGTCATCGTCATCGTCATCGTCATCGTCATCGTCATCGTCATCGTCATCGTCATCGTCATCGTCATCGTCATCGTCATCGTCATCGTCATCGTCATCGTCATCGTCATCGTCATCGTCATCGTCATCGTCATCGTCATCGTCATCGTCATCGTCATCGTCATCGTCATCGTCATCGTCATCGTCATCGTCATCGTCATCGTCATCGTCATCGTCATCGTCATCGTCATCGTCATCGTCATCGTCATCGTCATCGTCATCGTCATCGTCATCGTCATCGTCATCGTCATCGTCATCGTCATCGTCATCGTCATCGTCATCGTCATCGTCATCGTCATCGTCATCGTCATCGTCATCGTCATCGTCATCGTCATCGTCATCGTCATCGTCATCGTCATCGTCATCGTCATCGTCATCGTCATCGTCATCGTCATCGTCATCGTCATCGTCATCGTCATCGTCATCGTCATCGTCATCGTCATCGTCATCGTCATCGTCATCGTCATCGTCATCGTCATCGTCATCGTCATCGTCATCGTCATCGTCATCGTCATCGTCATCGTCATCGTCATCGTCATCGTCATCGTCATCGTCATCGTCATCGTCATCGTCATCGTCATCGTCATCGTCATCGTCATCGTCATCGTCATCGTCATCGTCATCGTCATCGTCATCGTCATCGTCATCGTCATCGTCATCGTCATCGTCATCGTCATCGTCATCGTCATCGTCATCGTCATCGTCATCGTCATCGTCATCGTCATCGTCATCGTCATCGTCATCGTCATCGTCATCGTCATCGTCATCGTCATCGTCATCGTCATCGTCATCGTCATCGTCATCGTCATCGTCATCGTCATCGTCATCGTCATCGTCATCGTCATCGTCATCGTCATCGTCATCGTCATCGTCATCGTCATCGTCATCGTCATCGTGTCATCGTCATCGTCATCGTCATCGTCATCGTCATCGTCATCGTCATCGTCATCGTCATCGTCATCGTCATCGTCATCGTCATCGTCATCGTCATCGTCATCGTGTCATCGTCATCGTCATCGTCATCGTCATCGTGTCATCGTCATCGTCATCGTCATCGTCATCGTCATCGTCATCGTCATCGTCATCGTCATCGTCATCGTCATCGTCATCGTCATCGTCATCGTCATCGTCATCGTCATCGTCATCGTCATCGTCATCGTCATCGTCATCGTCATCGTCATCGTCATCGTCATCGTCATCGTCATCGTCATCGTCATCGTCATCGTCATCGTCATCGTCATCGTCATCGTCATCGTCATCGTCATCGTCATCGTCATCGTCATCGTCATCGTCATCGTCATCGTCATCGTCATCGTCATCGTCATCGTCATCGTCATCGTCATCGTCATCGTCATCGTCATCGTCATCGTCATCGTCATCGTCATCGTCATCGTCATCGTCATCGTCATCGTCATCGTCATCGTCATCGTCATCGTCATCGTCATCGTCATCGTCATCGTCATCGTCATCGTCATCGTCATCGTCATCGTCATCGTCATCGTCATCGTCATCGTCATCGTCATCGTCATCGTCATCGTCATCGTCATCGTCATCGTCATCGTCATCGTCATCGTCATCGTCATCGTCATCGTCATCGTCATCGTCATCGTCATCGTCATCGTCATCGTCATCGTCATCGTCATCGTCATCGTCATCGTCATCGTCATCGTCATCGTCATCGTCATCGTCATCGTCATCGTCATCGTCATCGTCATCGTCATCGTCATCGTCATCGTCATCGTCATCGTCATCGTCATCGTCATCGTCATCGTCATCGTCATCGTCATCGTCATCGTCATCGTCATCGTCATCGTCATCGTCATCGTCATCGTCATCGTCATCGTCATCGTCATCGTCATCGTCATCGTCATCGTCATCGTCATCGTCATCGTCATCGTCATCGTCATCGTCATCGTCATCGTCATCGTCATCGTCATCGTCATCGTCATCGTCATCGTCATCGTCATCGTCATCGTCATCGTCATCGTCATCGTCATCGTCATCGTCATCGTCATCGTCATCGTCATCGTCATCGTCATCGTCATCGTCATCGTCATCGTCATCGTCATCGTCATCGTCATCGTCATCGTCATCGTCATCGTCATCGTCATCGTCATCGTCATCGTCATCGTCATCGTCATCGTCATCGTCATCGTCATCGTCATCGTCATCGTCATCGTCATCGTCATCGTCATCGTCATCGTCATCGTCATCGTCATCGTCATCGTCATCGTCATCGTCATCGTCATCGTCATCGTCATCGTCATCGTCATCGTCATCGTCATCGTCATCGTCATCGTCATCGTCATCGTCATCGTCATCGTCATCGTCATCGTCATCGTCATCGTCATCGTCATCGTCATCGTCATCGTCATCGTCATCGTCATCGTCATCGTCATCGTCATCGTCATCGTCATCGTCATCGTCATCGTCATCGTCATCGTCATCGTCATCGTCATCGTGTCATCGTCATCGTCATCGTCATCGTCATCGTCATCGTCATTGTCATCGTCATCGTCATCGTCATCGTGTCATCGTCATCGTCATCGTCATCGTGTCATCGTCATCGTCATCGTCATCGTGTCATCGTCATCGTCATCGTCATCGTGTCATCGTCATCGTCATCGTCATCGTCATCGTCATCGTCATCGTCATCGTCATCGTCATCGTCATCGTCATCGTCATCGTCATCGTCATCGTCATCGTCATCGTCATCGTCATCGTCATCGTCATCGTCATCGTCATCGTCATCGTCATCGTCATCGTCATCGTCATCGTCATCGTCATCGTCATCGTCATCGTCATCGTCATCGTCATCGTCATCGTCATCGTCATCGTCATCGTCATCGTCATCGTCATCGTCATCGTCATCGTCATCGTCATCGTCATCGTCATCGTCATCGTCATCGTCATCGTCATCGTCATCGTCATCGTCATCGTCATCGTCATCGTCATCGTCATCGTCATCGTCATCGTCATCGTCATCGTCATCGTCATCGTCATCGTCATCGTCATCGTCATCGTCATCGTCATCGTCATCGTCATCGTCATCGTCATCGTCATCGTCATCGTCATCGTCATCGTCATCGTCATCGTCATCGTCATCGTCATCGTCATCGTCATCGTCATCGTCATCGTCATCGTCATCGTCATCGTCATCGTCATCGTCATCGTCATCGTGTCATCGTCATCGTCATCGTCATCGTCATCGTGTCATCGTCATCGTCATCGTCATCGTCATCGTGTCATCGTCATCGTCATCGTCATCGTCATCGTCATCGTCATCGTGTCATCGTCATCGTCATCGTCATCGTCATCGTCATCGTCATCGTCATCGTCATCGTCATCGTCATCGTCATCGTCATCGTCATCGTCATCGTCATCGTCATCGTCATCGTCATCGTCATCGTCATCGTCATCGTCATCGTCATCGTCATCGTCATCGTCATCGTCATCGTCATCGTCATCGTCATCGTCATCGTCATCGTCATCGTCATCGTCATCGTCATCGTCATCGTCATCGTCATCGTCATCGTCATCGTCATCGTCATCGTCATCGTCATCGTCATCGTCATCGTCATCGTCATCGTCATCGTCATCGTCATCGTCATCGTCATCGTCATCGTCATCGTCATCGTCATCGTCATCGTCATCGTCATCGTCATCGTCATCGTCATCGTCATCGTCATCGTCATCGTCATCGTCATCGTCATCGTCATCGTCATCGTCATCGTCATCGTCATCGTCATCGTCATCGTCATCGTCATCGTCATCGTCATCGTCATCGTCATCGTCATCGTCATCGTCATCGTCATCGTCATCGTCATCGTCATCGTCATCGTCATCGTCATCGTCATCGTCATCGTCATCGTCATCGTCATCGTCATCGTCATCGTCATCGTCATCGTCATCGTCATCGTCATCGTCATCGTCATCGTCATCGTCATCGTCATCGTCATCGTCATCGTCATCGTCATC
>JAYMYH010000018.1:4267651-4312363 GCA_037013635.1 Plagiodera versicolora
CGTCATCGTCATCGTCATCGTCATCGTCATCGTCATCGTCATCGTCATCGTCATCGTCATCGTCATCGTCATCGTCATCGTCATCGTCATCTGTCATCGTGTCATCGTCATCGTCATCGTCATCGTGTCATCGTGTCATCGTCATCGTCATCGTCATCGTGTCATCGTCATCGTCATCGTCATCGTCATCGTCATCGTCATCGTCATCGTCATCGTCATCGTCATCGTCATCGTCATCGTCATCGTCATCGTCATCGTCATCGTCATCGTCATCGTCATCGTCATCGTCATCGTCATCGTCATCGTCATCGTCATCGTCATCGTCATCGTCATCGTCATCGTCATCGTCATCGTCATCGTCATCGTCATCGTCATCGTCATCGTCATCGTCATCGTCATCGTCATCGTCATCGTCATCGTCATCGTCATCGTCATCGTCATCGTCATCGTCATCGTCATCGTCATCGTCATCGTCATCGTCATCGTCATCGTCATCGTCATCGTCATCGTCATCGTCATCGTCATCGTCATCGTCATCGTCATCGTCATCGTCATCGTCATCGTCATCGTCATCGTCATCGTCATCGTCATCGTCATCGTCATCGTCATCGTCATCGTCATCGTCATCGTCATCGTCATCGTCATCGTCATCGTCATCGTCATCGTCATCGTCATCGTCATCGTCATCGTCATCGTCATCGTCATCGTCATCGTCATCGTCATCGTCATCGTCATCGTCATCGTCATCGTCATCGTCATCGTCATCGTCATCGTCATCGTCATCGTCATCGTCATCGTCATCGTCATCGTCATCGTCATCGTCATCGTCATCGTCATCGTCATCGTCATCGTCATCGTCATCGTCATCGTCATCGTCATCGTCATCGTCATCGTCATCGTCATCGTCATCGTCATCGTCATCGTCATCGTCATCGTCATCGTCATCGTCATCGTCATCGTCATCGTCATCGTCATCGTCATCGTCATCGTCATCGTCATCGTCATCGTCATCGTCATCGTCATCGTCATCGTCATCGTCATCGTCATCGTCATCGTCATCGTCATCGTCATCGTCATCGTCATCGTCATCGTCATCGTCATCGTCATCGTCATCGTCATCGTCATCGTCATCGTCATCGTCATCGTCATCGTCATCGTCATCGTCATCGTCATCGTCATCGTCATCGTCATCGTCATCGTCATCGTCATCGTCATCGTCATCGTCATCGTCATCGTCATCGTCATCGTCATCGTCATCGTCATCGTCATCGTCATCGTCATCGTCATCGTCATCGTCATCGTCATCGTCATCGTCATCGTCATCGTCATCGTCATCGTCATCGTCATCGTCATCGTCATCGTCATCGTCATCGTCATCGTCATCGTCATCGTCATCGTCATCGTCATCGTCATCGTCATCGTCATCGTCATCGTCATCGTCATCGTCATCGTCATCGTCATCGTCATCGTCATCGTCATCGTCATCGTCATCGTCATCGTCATCGTCATCGTCATCGTCATCGTCATCGTCATCGTCATCGTCATCGTCATCGTCATCGTCATCGTCATCGTCATCGTCATCGTCATCGTCATCGTCATCGTCATCGTCATCGTCATCGTCATCGTCATCGTCATCGTCATCGTCATCGTCATCGTCATCGTCATCGTCATCGTCATCGTCATCGTCATCGTCATCGTCATCGTCATCGTCATCGTCATCGTCATCGTCATCGTCATCGTCATCGTCATCGTCATCGTCATCGTCATCGTCATCGTCATCGTCATCGTCATCGTCATCGTCATCGTCATCGTCATCGTCATCGTCATCGTCATCGTCATCGTCATCGTCATCGTCATCGTCATCGTCAACGTCATCGTCATCGTCATCGTCATCGTCATCGTCATCGTCATCGTCATCGTCATCGTCATCGTCATCGTCATCGTCATCGTCATCGTCATCGTCATCGTCATCGTCATCGTCATCGTCATCGTCATCGTCATCGTCATCGTCATCGTCATCGTCATCGTCATCGTCATCGTCATCGTCATCGTCATCGTCATCGTCATCGTCATCGTCATCGTCATCGTCATCGTCATCGTCATCGTCATCGTCATCGTCATCGTCATCGTCATCGTCATCGTCATCGTCATCGTCATCGTCATCGTCATCGTCATCGTCATCGTCATCGTCATCGTCATCGTCATCGTCATCGTCATCGTCATCGTCATCGTCATCGTCATCGTCATCGTCATCGTCATCGTCATCGTCATCGTCATCGTCATCGTCATCGTCATCGTCATCGTCATCGTCATCGTCATCGTCATCGTCATCGTCATCGTCATCGTCATCGTCATCGTCATCGTCATCGTCATCGTCATCGTCATCGTCATCGTCATCGTCATCGTCATCGTGTCATCGTCATCGTCATCGTCATCGTCATCGTCATCGTCATCGTCATCGTCATCGTCATCGTCATCGTCATCGTCATCGTCATCGTCATCGTCATCGTCATCGTCATCGTCATCGTCATCGTCATCGTCATCGTCATCGTCATCGTCATCGTCATCGTCATCGTCATCGTCATCGTCATCGTCATCGTCATCGTCATCGTCATCGTCATCGTCATCGTCATCGTCATCGTCATCGTCATCGTCATCGTCATCGTCATCGTCATCGTCATCGTCATCGTCATCGTCATCGTCATCGTCATCGTCATCGTCATCGTCATCGTCATCGTCATCGTCATCGTCATCGTCATCGTCATCGTCATCGTCATCGTCATCGTCATCGTCATCGTCATCGTCATCGTCATCGTCATCGTCATCGTCATCGTCATCGTCATCGTCATCGTCATCGTCATCGTCATCGTCATCGTCATCGTCATCGTCATCGTCATCGTCATCGTCATCGTCATCGTCATCGTCATCGTCATCGTCATCGTCATCGTCATCGTCATCGTCATCGTCATCGTCATCGTCATCGTCATCGTCATCGTCATCGTCATCGTCATCGTCATCGTCATCGTCATCGTCATCGTCATCGTCATCGTCATCGTGTCATCGTCATCGTCATCGTCATCGTCATCGTCATCGTCATCGTCATCGTCATCGTCATCGTCATCGTCATCGTCATCGTCATCGTCATCGTCATCGTCATCGTCATCGTCATCGTCATCGTCATCGTGTTATCGTCATCGTCATCGTCATCGTCATCGTCATCGTCATCGTCATCGTCATCGTGTTATCGTCATCGTCATCGTCATCGTCATCGTCATCGTCATCGTCATCGTCATCGTCATCGTCATCGTCATCGTCATCGTCATCGTCATCGTCATCGTCATCGTCATCGTCATCGTCATCGTCATCGTCATCGTCATCGTCATCGTCATCGTCATCGTCATCGTCATCGTCATCGTCATCGTCATCGTCATCGTCATCGTCATCGTCATCGTCATCGTCATCGTCATCGTCATCGTCATCGTCATCGTCATCGTCATCGTCATCGTCATCGTCATCGTCATCGTCATCGTCATCGTCATCGTCATCGTCATCGTCATCGTCATCGTCATCGTCATCGTCATCGTCATCGTCATCGTCATCGTCATCGTCATCGTCATCGTCATCGTCATCGTCATCGTCATCGTCATCGTCATCGTCATCGTCATCGTCATCGTCATCGTCATCGTCATCGTCATCGTCATCGTCATCGTCATCGTCATCGTCATCGTCATCGTCATCGTCATCGTCATCGTCATCGTCATCGTCATCGTCATCGTCATCGTCATCGTCATCGTCATCGTCATCGTCATCGTCATCGTCATCGTCATCGTCATCGTCATCGTCATCGTCATCGTCATCGTCATCGTCATCGTCATCGTCATCGTCATCGTCATCGTCATCGTCATCGTCATCGTCATCGTCATCGTGTCATCGTCATCGTCATCGTCATCGTGTCATCGTCATCGTCATCGTCATCGTCATCGTCATCGTCATCGTCATCGTCATCGTCATCGTCATCGTCATCGTCATCGTCATCGTCATCGTCATCGTCATCGTCATCGTCATCGTCATCGTCATCGTCATCGTCATCGTGTCATCGTCATCGTCATCGTCATCGTCATCGTCATCGTGTCATCGTCATCGTCATCGTCATCGTCATCGTCATCGTCATCGTCATCGTCATCGTCATCGTCATCGTCATCGTCATCGTCATCGTCATCGTCATCGTCATCGTCATCGTCATCGTCATCGTCATCGTCATCGTCATCGTCATCGTCATCGTCATCGTCATCGTCATCGTCATCGTCATCGTCATCGTCATCGTCATCGTCATCGTCATCGTCATCGTCATCGTCATCGTCATCGTCATCGTCATCGTCATCGTCATCGTCATCGTCATCGTCATCGTCATCGTCATCGTCATCGTCATCGTCATCGTCATCGTCATCGTCATCGTCATCGTCATCGTCATCGTCATCGTCATCGTCATCGTCATCGTCATCGTCATCGTCATCGTCATCGTCATCGTCATCGTCATCGTCATCGTCATCGTCATCGTCATCGTCATCGTCATCGTCATCGTCATCGTCATCGTCATCGTCATCGTCATCGTCATCGTCATCGTCATCGTCATCGTCATCGTCATCGTCATCGTCATCGTCATCGTCATCGTCATCGTCATCGTCATCGTCATCGTCATCGTCATCGTCATCGTCATCGTCATCGTCATCGTCATCGTCATCGTCATCGTCATCGTCATCGTCATCGTCATCGTCATCGTCATCGTCATCGTCATCGTCATCGTCATCGTCATCGTCATCGTCATCGTCATCGTCATCGTCATCGTCATCGTCATCGTCATCGTCATCGTCATCGTCATCGTCATCGTCATCGTCATCGTCATCGTCATCGTCATCGTCATCGTCATCGTCATCGTCATCGTCATCGTCATCGTCATCGTCATCGTCATCGTCATCGTCATCGTCATCGTCATCGTCATCGTCATCGTCATCGTCATCGTCATCGTCATCGTCATCGTCATCGTCATCGTCATCGTCATCGTCATCGTCATCGTCATCGTCATCGTCATCGTCATCGTCATCGTCATCGTCATCGTCATCGTCATCGTCATCGTCATCGTCATCGTCATCGTCATCGTCATCGTCATCGTCATCGTCATCGTCATCGTCATCGTCATCGTCATCGTCATCGTCATCGTCATCGTCATCGTCATCGTCATCGTCATCGTCATCGTCATCGTCATCGTCATCGTCATCGTCATCGTCATCGTCATCGTCATCGTCATCGTCATCGTCATCGTCATCGTCATCGTCATCGTCATCGTCATCGTCATCGTCATCGTCATCGTCATCGTCATCGTCATCGTCATCGTCATCGTCATCGTCATCGTCATCGTCATCGTCATCGTCATCGTCATCGTCATCGTCATCGTCATCGTCATCGTCATCGTCATCGTCATCGTCATCGTCATCGTCATCGTCATCGTCATCGTCATCGTCATCGTCATCGTCATCGTCATCGTCATCGTCATCGTCATCGTCATCGTCATCGTCATCGTCATCGTCATCGTCATCGTCATCGTCATCGTCATCGTCATCGTCATCGTCATCGTCATCGTCATCGTCATCGTCATCGTCATCGTCATCGTCATCGTCATCGTCATCGTCATCGTCATCGTCATCGTCATCGTCATCGTCATCGTCATCGTCATCGTCATCGTCATCGTCATCGTCATCGTCATCGTCATCGTCATCGTCATCGTCATCGTCATCGTCATCGTCATCGTCATCGTCATCGTCATCGTCATCGTCATCGTCATCGTCATCGTCATCGTCATCGTCATCGTCATCGTCATCGTCATCGTCATCGTCATCGTCATCGTCATCGTCATCGTCATCGTCATCGTCATCGTCATCGTCATCGTCATCGTCATCGTGTCATCGTCATCGTCATCGTCATCGTCATCGTCATCGTCATCGTCATCGTCATCGTCATCGTCATCGTCATCGTCATCGTCATCGTCATCGTCATCGTCATCGTCATCGTCATCGTCATCGTCATCGTCATCGTCATCGTCATCGTCATCGTCATCGTCATCGTCATCGTCATCGTCATCGTCATCGTCATCGTCATCGTCATCGTCATCGTCATCGTCATCGTCATCGTCATCGTCATCGTCATCGTCATCGTCATCGTCATCGTCATCGTCATCGTCATCGTCATCGTCATCGTCATCGTCATCGTCATCGTCATCGTCATCGTCATCGTCATCGTCATCGTCATCGTCATCGTCATCGTCATCGTCATCGTCATCGTCATCGTCATCGTCATCGTCATCGTCATCGTCATCGTCATCGTCATCGTCATCGTCATCGTCATCGTCATCGTCATCGTCATCGTCATCGTCATCGTCATCGTCATCGTCATCGTCATCGTCATCGTCATCGTCATCGTCATCGTCATCGTCATCGTCATCGTCATCGTCATCGTCATCGTCATCGTCATCGTCATCGTCATCGTCATCGTCATCGTCATCGTCATCGTCATCGTCATCGTCATCGTCATCGTCATCGTCATCGTCATCGTCATCGTCATCGTCATCGTCATCGTCATCGTCATCGTCATCGTCATCGTCATCGTCATCGTCATCGTCATCGTCATCGTCATCGTCATCGTCATCGTCATCGTCATCGTCATCGTCATCGTCATCGTCATCGTCATCGTCATCGTCATCGTCATCGTCATCGTCATCGTCATCGTCATCGTCATCGTCATCGTCATCGTCATCGTCATCGTCATCGTCATCGTCATCGTCATCGTCATCGTCATCGTCATCGTCATCGTCATCGTCATCGTCATCGTCATCGTCATCGTCATCGTCATCGTCATCGTCATCGTCATCGTCATCGTCATCGTCATCGTCATCGTCATCGTCATCGTCATCGTCATCGTCATCGTCATCGTCATCGTCATCGTCATCGTCATCGTCATCGTCATCGTCATCGTCATCGTCATCGTCATCGTCATCGTCATCGTCATCGTCATCGTCATCGTCATCGTCATCGTCATCGTCATCGTCATCGTCATCGTCATCGTCATCGTCATCGTCATCGTCATCGTCATCGTCATCGTCATCGTCATCGTCATCGTCATCGTCATCGTCATCGTCATCGTCATCGTCATCGTCATCGTCATCGTCATCGTCATCGTCATCGTCATCGTCATCGTCATCGTCATCGTCATCGTCATCGTCATCGTCATCGTCATCGTCATCGTCATCGTCATCGTCATCGTCATCGTCATCGTCATCGTCATCGTCATCGTCATCGTCATCGTCATCGTCATCGTCATCGTCATCGTCATCGTCATCGTCATCGTCATCGTCATCGTCATCGTCATCGTCATCGTCATCGTCATCGTCATCGTCATCGTCATCGTCATCGTCATCGTCATCGTCATCGTCATCGTCATCGTCATCGTCATCGTCATCGTCATCGTCATCGTCATCGTCATCGTCATCGTCATCGTCATCGTCATCGTCATCGTCATCGTCATCGTCATCGTCATCGTCATCGTCATCGTCATCGTCATCGTCATCGTCATCGTCATCGTCATCGTCATCGTCATCGTCATCGTCATCGTCATCGTCATCGTCATCGTCATCGTCATCGTCATCGTCATCGTCATCGTCATCGTCATCGTCATCGTCATCGTCATCGTCATCGTCATCGTCATCGTCATCGTCATCGTCATCGTCATCGTCATCGTCATCGTCATCGTCATCGTCATCGTCATCGT
This sequence comes from Plagiodera versicolora, assembly GCA_037013635.1. NCBI lineage: Eukaryota > Metazoa > Arthropoda > Insecta > Coleoptera > Chrysomelidae > Plagiodera > Plagiodera versicolora. The sequence continues at coordinate 4,275,470 of JAYMYH010000018.1, forward strand.
CATCGTCATCGTCATCGTCATCGTCATCGTCATCGTCATCGTCATCGTCATCGTCATCGTCATCGTCATCGTCATCGTCATCGTCATCGTCATCGTCATCGTCATCGTCATCGTCATCGTCATCGTCATCGTCATCGTCATCGTCATCGTCATCGTCATCGTCATCGTCATCGTCATCGTCATCGTCATCGTCATCGTCATCGTCATCGTCATCGTCATCGTCATCGTCATCGTCATCGTCATCGTCATCGTCATCGTCATCGTCATCGTCATCGTCATCGTCATCGTCATCGTCATCGTCATCGTCATCGTCATCGTCATCGTCATCGTCATCGTCATCGTCATCGTCATCGTCATCGTCATCGTCATCGTCATCGTCATCGTCATCGTCATCGTCATCGTCATCGTCATCGTCATCGTCATCGTCATCGTCATCGTCATCGTCATCGTCATCGTCATCGTCATCGTCATCGTCATCGTCATCGTCATCGTCATCGTCATCGTCATCGTCATCGTCATCGTCATCGTCATCGTCATCGTCATCGTCATCGTCATCGTCATCGTCATCGTCATCGTCATCGTCATCGTCATCGTCATCGTCATCGTCATCGTCATCGTCATCGTCATCGTCATCGTCATCGTCATCGTCATCGTCATCGTCATCGTCATCGTCATCGTCATCGTCATCGTCATCGTCATCGTCATCGTCATCGTCATCGTCATCGTCATCGTCATCGTCATCGTCATCGTCATCGTCATCGTCATCGTCATCGTCATCGTCATCGTCATCGTCATCGTCATCGTCATCGTCATCGTCATCGTCATCGTCATCGTCATCGTCATCGTCATCGTCATCGTCATCGTCATCGTCATCGTCATCGTCATCGTCATCGTCATCGTCATCGTCATCGTCATCGTCATCGTCATCGTCATCGTCATCGTCATCGTCATCGTCATCGTCATCGTCATCGTCATCGTCATCGTCATCGTCATCGTCATCGTCATCGTCATCGTCATCGTCATCGTCATCGTCATCGTCATCGTCATCGTCATCGTCATCGTCATCGTCATCGTCATCGTCATCGTCAAAGGAGATAAAAAAGGCAAAAAACCAACACACTTTAACAGAAATGGAAAACACCCAAGCAAAAATTATGCATGAAATCATAAACCTAGGAGACGATGAAAACCGAAACCATAAAGAAGCTGAAGCATGGACCGCAGTAGGGGGAAGAAGGAAAAGTTACAAGAAGGCTGATACCAGAAATATAGGACGGGCAGAGGAAAGTAATGAAAATTTCAAAGGAGCGGCTCGAAAAGTCTGGATGTACATCTATAAAGTCACGCCAGATGTAACTGAGAAGGATATAACGATATATTTAGAAAAAAAAACTGGTAATACATCAAATTTTAATGTAAAACTTCTAAGGCCTACAGATGGTAAATTAAATAGTTTTTTGGTAGCAGCGGATTTCAAATACAAGGATACATTTTATGATCCCTCTTTTTGGCCATTGGGCGTATATTTCAGAAGATTTGACTTTAAAAAATACTATGATAAATACAAAATAAAGGATGTTTTAAATGATAACCCAAAGATTGCAAATTACAAAAATGAACATCTTAGTGAGGGACAATCGACATCTTTTTTAGAAATACAAACAGGGTCCATGCTCCTGGACACCAAGTAACAAAAAAAGTTGGAAAAAACGTCCTTTTAAAAAACGAAAAATTGAGAGTACTATATTTAAATGTAAATTCATTAAAATATAAGACAGGTGAAATCGAAATGTTGCTAACAGACAATAAAAGCTTACCAAAATATGATTTATTATGTTTCACTGAACATCATCTAACAAATGATGAAGTAGATTTCTTAACTATTTCTGATTACACAATAGTTTCCTCATGCTGCAGAACATCCCGAAAAAAGGGGGGAAGTATAATATTAGGAAAACCAAACCTGAATTTCATAAATAAAAATGAAATAACAAACTGCTCTGTGGAAATGGAGTGTGAGTTTTCAGCAGTTGAAATTGTCGAGCACAACATCATAATAATAACTTGTTATAGGCCACCTAAAGGAAACTTTGAAATCTTTTTAGAAAAAATTACTCTCATAATAGATAGTTTATTCAACTCAGAGAAACTTGTGATTCTGAATGGAGATTTCAATATTCATTTCAACTTGGATGACAATCGGAAACATTCCTTCATAGATATAATGTGTTCATATGGCTACACCCAATGCATATATCAAAACACGACACAAAAGAACTGTATAGACAATATATTTATAAATTTTGATGGTTCACTAAATTTCGAAACGAAAGTCTTTAATATAGGTGTGTCAGATCACTTCTGTATTGACTTCATCCTGCAAGTCTCAAAAGTGAATCCTAAGCCAAAAATTCATACCTATCGTCCAGTTACAAAAATAGGCACTTCAAAAATGTACAACAAAATGGAATCTGAAGACTGGTCATTTATTAATGAAAACGAATCAGTAGACTCAAATTTTGATAAATTCATGAATAAACTAATATCCAATATGAATCAGTGCTTCCCTGCTGTAAAAACGGTTACTAAAAATAACAACCATATAAACTGGTTCAATGGTAAACTGCATCAGCTCCGAGATAACCTCTTCTTCTGGTTACAAGTACAGGCAAATACTCCTAACGATACGGTGCAAAAGCACATTCAAAATCTCAGATCGGAATATAGAAGGGCCATCGAAAACGCAAAAAAAGAAACAAATTCCAATTTTATAAAAAATTCTGGAAACAAAATCAAAGCTTCCTGGCAGGTCATAAATTCAAATAAAAGAACAAAAACTACACCAGACTCCACCCTAGATTCAGACCAGTTAAACGAACATTTTGTAAAGGTTGCAGAGAATATCGGATTACCCTTTCTCGAAAACAAAAGCTTCAACGATCTGTATTTAACAAATCTAAAAAATAAAGAGTCAACATCTTCTTTTACCTTCAGGGAAGTAAGCTTTATCGAAGTACGAGATGCATTAGATAGTATAAAAAACAAGCAAAGTAAAGACATATACAACATGAATATAACTCTAATAAAATCGTTAAAAAATACTATCATAATTCCATTAACAAAACTATTTAACTTGAGTATTAGACAAGGAATTTTTCCTCAATGTTTCAAACTATTAAAAGTGATCCCTATACACAAAAAGGGAGATATAAACTCTACTGAAAATTTTAGGCCAATTACTTTGATTCCTGCGATTTCAAAAATTTATGAGTTTTTACTAAAAGCACAACTGTACACTTACTTTGAAACTGAAAATATTCTAGCAAACTGTCAATATGGCTTCAGAAAGAATAAATCAACAAGTCTGGCAATTCTCGATCTGCTAGAGACAGTAACGGATGGCTTTGAGAGGAAGCAACTCGTGGGTGCCGCATTCTGTGACCTCTCAAAGGCGTTTGATTGTGTTTCACATGAAATTTTGTTGATAAAACTTGCTTACTACGGGTTGGATCAACAAAGTATAAACTTACTTGAGAGCTACTTAACCGAAAGAAAACAGACAACTCACTTCAACAAAGAGACATCAAGATGGGCAGATGTGAAGCATGGAGTTCCACAGGGTTCTCTTCTGGGGCCTCTGCTTTTTTTGATATATATAAATGATATAGATTCTGTTGTGAGTGATACAAAATTAATTCTATTTGCCGATGATACCACAAACATAAATACAAGCGATGACCATACAGAGCTCACAGAAACAATGACGACAAATATGACCAAATATAATGAATGGTTTATAGCAAATAAGCTTTCACTAAACGAATCAAAAACAGTAAATATGACTTTCAGTCTAAGGCAACATGAAAATGTAGATAATCCCTCGGAAGTTAAATTCCTTGGAGTTTACATTGACCCAAATTTGACTTTCAGGAGCCATGTCGACTCAGTTGCAAAGAAGCTTTCAAAAAATATATTTCTTCTAAGGAAACTAAAAACTGTAGCGAACTCTGAAGTATGTTGGCAAGCTTATCATGCATTATTTCAATCAATAGGTTGCTACGCAATTTTGGCGTGGGGGCACTCCTGTCATAGTAACACAGTTTTTGGTATACAAAGAAGAGCTGTTCGAATATTAACAGATCTTCCCTACAGGGCAGATGTTAAACAAAAATTCATTGAAAATAAGATCCACACCATTCCTGGACGATACATTTATGAATGCATTATGTATGCATACAAAAACCGAAACAAATACCCTCTAAACAGTGACATACATGACTACAATACCCGAAACAAAAACACCATTCATAATGAATTCCTCAGACTCAAATGTTCAAGGATTGCTCCAAATTATTATGGTCCTGTATTCCTTGCAAAAATTCCAAAAGAAATCATAGCATTACCTCCTATGAAATTCTCTGCTACGATAAAAAATATGCTCTTAAACAAAGCATTTTATAATTATGAAGAATATATAAACTGTAATAGCCTTTTTTAAATTGTAAAATCAAATCTTGTCCTTATTGTGGTTTAATATGTTTTTTTTTCTTATAAATTATACTGACGCAGGAACATTGTAAATTGACTACGTACCTGTTTTTATTTGTATTCACTATGTCTAGACTCGAATGACAAAAAATAATCTAATTTTACAATTTTATTTTCGAATTATTTTGACATGTGTAAAAACTGTAGTTTGACAAGCACCAATAAAAATTCTTTCTTTCTTTCTTTCTTTCTTTCTTTCATCGTCATCGTCATCGTCATCGTCATCGTCATCGTCATCGTCATCGTCATCGTCATCGTCATCGTCATCGTCATCGTCATCGTCATCGTCATCGTCATCGTCATCGTCATCGTCATCGTCATCGTCATCGTCATCGTCATCGTCATCGTCATCGTCATCGTCATCGTCATCGTCATCGTCATCGTCATCGTCATCGTCATCGTCATCGTCATCGTCATCGTCATCGTCATCGTCATCGTCATCGTCATCGTGTCATCGTCATCGTCATCGTCATCGTCATCGTCATCGTCATCGTCATCGTCATCGTCATCGTCATCGTCATCGTCATCGTCATCGTCATCGTCATCGTCATCGTCATCGTCATCGTCATCGTCATCGTCATCGTCATCGTCATCGTCATCGTCATCGTCATCGTCATCGTCATCGTCATCGTCATCGTCATCGTCATCGTCATCGTCATCGTCATCGTCATCGTCATCGTCATCGTCATCGTCATCGTCATCGTCATCGTCATCGTCATCGTCATCGTCATCGTCATCGTCATCGTCATCGTCATCGTCATCGTCATCGTCATCGTCATCGTCATCGTCATCGTCATCGTCATCGTCATCGTCATCGTCATCGTCATCGTCATCGTCATCGTCATCGTCATCGTCATCGTCATCGTCATCGTCATCGTCATCGTCATCGTCATCGTCATCGTCATCGTCATCGTCATCGTCATCGTCATCGTCATCGTCATCGTCATCGTCATCGTCATCGTCATCGTCATCGTCATCGTCATCGTCATCGTCATCGTCATCGTCATCGTCATCGTCATCGTCATCGTCATCGTCATCGTCATCGTCATCGTCATCGTCATCGTCATCGTCATCGTCATCGTCATCGTCATCGTCATCGTCATCGTCATCGTCATCGTCATCGTCATCGTCATCGTCATCGTCATCGTCATCGTCATCGTCATCGTCATCGTCATCGTCATCGTCATCGTCATCGTCATCGTCATCGTCATCGTCATCGTCTTCGTCATCGTCATCGTCATCGTCATCGTCATCGTCATCGTCATCGTCATCGTCATCGTCATCGTCATCGTCATCGTCATCGTCATCGTCATCGTCATCGTCATCGTCATCGTCATCGTCATCGTCATCGTCATCGTCATCGTCATCGTCATCGTCATCGTCATCGTCATCGTCATCGTCATCGTCATCGTCATCGTCATCGTCATCGTCATCGTCATCGTCATCGTCATCGTCATCGTCATCGTCATCGTCATCGTCATCGTCATCGTCATCGTCATCGTCATCGTCATCGTCATCGTCATCGTCATCGTCATCGTGTCATCGTCATCGTCATCGTCATCGTCATCGTCATCGTCATCGTCATCGTCATCGTCATCGTCATCGTGTCATCGTCATCGTCATCGTCATCGTCATCGTCATCGTCATCGTCATCGTCATCGTGTCATCGTCATCGTCATCGTCATCGTCATCGTCATCGTCATCGTCATCGTCATCGTCATCGTCATCGTCATCGTCATCGTCATCGTCATCGTCATCGTCATCGTCATCGTCATCGTCATCGTCATCGTCATCGTCATCGTCATCGTCATCGTCATCGTCATCGTCATCGTCATCGTCATCGTCATCGTCATCGTCATCGTCATCGTCATCGTCATCGTCATCGTCATCGTCATCGTCATCGTCATCGTCATCGTCATCGTCATCGTCATCGTCATCGTCATCGTCATCGTCATCGTCATCGTCATCGTCATCGTCATCGTCATCGTCATCGTCATCGTCATCGTCATCGTCATCGTCATCGTCATCGTCATCGTCATCGTCATCGTCATCGTCATCGTCATCGTCATCGTCATCGTCATCGTCATCGTCATCGTCATCGTCATCGTCATCGTCATCGTCATCGTCATCGTCATCGTCATCGTCATCGTCATCGTCATCGTCATCGTCATCGTCATCGTCATCGTCATCGTCATCGTCATCGTCATCGTCATCGTCATCGTCATCGTCATCGTCATCGTCATCGTCATCGTCATCGTCATCGTCATCGTCATCGTCATCGTCATCGTCATCGTCATCGTCATCGTCATCGTCATCGTCATCGTCATCGTCATCGTCATCGTCATCGTCATCGTCATCGTCATCGTCATCGTCATCGTCATCGTCATCGTCATCGTCATCGTCATCGTCATCGTCATCGTCATCGTCATCGTCATCGTCATCGTCATCGTCATCGTCATCGTCATCGTCATCGTCATCGTCATCGTCATCGTCATCGTCATCGTCATCGTCATCGTCATCGTCATCGTCATCGTCATCGTCATCGTCATCGTCATCGTCATCGTCATCGTCATCGTCATCGTCATCGTCATCGTCATCGTCATCGTCATCGTCATCGTCATCGTCATCGTCATCGTCATCGTCATCGTCATCGTCATCGTCATCGTCATCGTCATCGTCATCGTCATCGTCATCGTCATCGTCATCGTCATCGTCATCGTCATCGTCATCGTCATCGTCATCGTCATCGTCATCGTCATCGTCATCGTCATCGTCATCGTCATCGTCATCGTCATCGTCATCGTCATCGTCATCGTCATCGTCATCGTCATCGTCATCGTCATCGTCATCGTCATCGTCATCGTCATCGTCATCGTCATCGTCATCGTCATCGTCATCGTCATCGTCATCGTCATCGTCATCGTCATCGTCATCGTCATCGTCATCGTCATCGTCATCGTCATCGTCATCGTCATCGTCATCGTCATCGTCATCGTCATCGTCATCGTCATCGTCATCGTCATCGTCATCGTCATCGTCATCGTCATCGTCATCGTCATCGTCATCGTCATCGTCATCGTCATCGTCATCGTCATCGTCATCGTCATCGTCATCGTCATCGTCATCGTCATCGTCATCGTCATCGTCATCGTCATCGTCATCGTCATCGTCATCGTCATCGTCATCGTCATCGTCATCGTCATCGTCATCGTCATCGTCATCGTCATCGTCATCGTCATCGTCATCGTCATCGTCATCGTCATCGTCATCGTCATCGTCATCGTCATCGTCATCGTCATCGTCATCGTCATCGTCATCGTCATCGTCATCGTCATCGTCATCGTCATCGTCATCGTGTCATCGTCATCGTCATCGTCATCGTCATCGTCATCGTCATCGTCATCGTCATCGTCATCGTCATCGTCATCGTGTCATCGTCATCGTCATCGTCATCGTCATCGTCATCGTCATCGTCATCGTCATCGTCATCGTCATCGTCATCGTCATCGTCATCGTCATCGTCATCGTCATCGTCATCGTCATCGTCATCGTCATCGTCATCGTCATCGTCATCGTCATCGTCATCGTCATCGTCATCGTCATCGTCATCGTCATCGTCATCGTCATCGTCATCGTCATCGTCATCGTCATCGTCATCGTCATCGTCATCGTCATCGTCATCGTCATCGTCATCGTCATCGTCATCGTCATCGTCATCGTCATCGTCATCGTCATCGTCATCGTCATCGTCATCGTCATCGTCATCGTCATCGTCATCGTCATCGTCATCGTCATCGTCATCGTCATCGTCATCGTCATCGTCATCGTCATCGTCATCGTCATCGTCATCGTCATCGTCATCGTCATCGTCATCGTCATCGTCATCGTCATCGTCATCGTCATCGTCATCGTCATCGTCATCGTCATCGTCATCGTCATCGTCATCGTCATCGTCATCGTCATCGTCATCGTCATCGTCATCGTCATCGTCATCGTCATCGTCATCGTCATCGTCATCGTCATCGTCATCGTCATCGTCATCGTCATCGTCATCGTCATCGTCATCGTCATCGTCATCGTCATCGTCATCGTCATCGTCATCGTCATCGTCATCGTCATCGTCATCGTCATCGTCATCGTCATCGTCATCGTCATCGTCATCGTCATCGTCATCGTCATCGTCATCGTCATCGTCATCGTCATCGTCATCGTCATCGTCATCGTCATCGTCATCGTCATCGTCATCGTCATCGTCATCGTCATCGTCATCGTCATCGTCATCGTCATCGTCATCGTCATCGTCATCGTCATCGTCATCGTCATCGTCATCGTCATCGTCATCGTCATCGTCATCGTCATCGTCATCGTCATCGTCATCGTCATCGTCATCGTCATCGTCATCGTCATCGTCATCGTCATCGTCATCGTCATCGTCATCGTCATCGTCATCGTCATCGTCATCGTCATCGTCATCGTCATCGTCATCGTCATCGTCATCGTCATCGTCATCGTCATCGTCATCGTCATCGTCATCGTCATCGTCATCGTCATCGTCATCGTCATCGTCATCGTCATCGTCATCGTCATCGTCATCGTCATCGTCATCGTCATCGTCATCGTCATCGTCATCGTCATCGTCATCGTCATCGTCATCGTCATCGTCATCGTCATCGTCATCGTCATCGTCATCGTCATCGTCATCGTCATCGTCATCGTCATCGTCATCGTCATCGTCATCGTCATCGTCATCGTCATCGTCATCGTCATCGTCATCGTCATCGTCATCGTCATCGTCATCGTCATCGTCATCGTCATCGTCATCGTCATCGTCATCGTCATCGTCTCATCGTCATCGTCATCGTCATCGTCATCGTCATCGTCATCGTCATCGTCATCGTCATCGTCATCGTCATCGTCATCGTCATCGTCATCGTCATCGTCATCGTCATCGTCATCGTCATCGTCATCGTCATCGTCATCGTCATCGTCATCGTCATCGTCATCGTCATCGTCATCGTCATCGTCATCGTCATCGTCATCGTCATCGTCATCGTCATCGTCATCGTCATCGTCATCGTCATCGTCATCGTCATCGTCATCGTCATCGTCATCGTCATCGTCATCGTCATCGTCATCGTCATCGTCATCGTCATCGTCATCGTCATCGTCATCGTCATCGTCATCGTCATCGTCATCGTCATCGTCATCGTCATCGTCATCGTCATCGTCATCGTCATCGTCATCGTCATCGTCATCGTCATCGTCATCGTCATCGTCATCGTCATCGTCATCGTCATCGTCATCGTCATCGTCATCGTCATCGTCATCGTCATCGTCATCGTCATCGTCATCGTCATCGTCATCGTCATCGTCATCGTCATCGTCATCGTCATCGTCATCGTCATCGTCATCGTCATCGTCATCGTCATCGTCATCGTCATCGTCATCGTCATCGTCATCGTCATCGTCATCGTCATCGTCATCGTCATCGTCATCGTCATCGTCATCGTCATCGTCATCGTCATCGTCATCGTCATCGTCATCGTCATCGTCATCGTCATCGTCATCGTCATCGTCATCGTCATCGTCATCGTCATCGTCATCGTCATCGTCATCGTCATCGTCATCGTCATCGTCATCGTCATCGTGTCATCGTCATCGTCATCGTGTCATCGTCATCGTCATCGTCATCGTGTCATCGTCATCGTCATCGTCATCGTCATCGTCATCGTCATCGTCATCGTCATCGTGTCATCGTCATCGTCATCGTCATCGTCATCGTCATCGTCATCGTCATCGTCATCGTCATCGTCATCGTCATCGTCATCGTCATCGTCATCGTCATCGTCATCGTCATCGTCATCGTCATCGTCATCGTCATCGTCATCGTCATCGTCATCGTCATCGTCATCGTCATCGTCATCGTCATCGTCATCGTCATCGTCATCGTCATCGTCATCGTCATCGTCATCGTCATCGTCATCGTCATCGTCATCGTCATCGTCATCGTCATCGTCATCGTCATCGTCATCGTCATCGTCATCGTCATCGTCATCGTCATCGTCATCGTCATCGTCATCGTCATCGTCATCGTCATCGTCATCGTCATCGTCATCGTCATCGTCATCGTCATCGTCATCGTCATCGTCATCGTCATCGTCATCGTCATCGTCATCGTCATCGTCATCGTCATCGTCATCGTCATCGTCATCGTCATCGTCATCGTCATCGTCATCGTCATCGTCATCGTCATCGTCATCGTCATCGTCATCGTCATCGTCATCGTCATCGTCATCGTCATCGTCATCGTCATCGTCATCGTCATCGTCATCGTCATCGTCATCGTCATCGTCATCGTCATCGTCATCGTCATCGTCATCGTCATCGTCATCGTCATCGTCATCGTCATCGTCATCGTCATCGTCATCGTCATCGTCATCGTCATCGTCATCGTCATCGTCATCGTCATCGTCATCGTCATCGTCATCGTCATCGTCATCGTCATCGTCATCGTCATCGTCATCGTCATCGTCATCGTCATCGTCATCGTCATCGTCATCGTCATCGTCATCGTCATCGTCATCGTCATCGTCATCGTCATCGTCATCGTCATCGTCATCGTCATCGTCATCGTCATCGTCATCGTCATCGTCATCGTCATCGTCATCGTGTCATCGTCATCGTGTCATCGTCATCGTCATCGTTAATTTTTTAAAAATGGCGGCGAATGAAATGTCGCAGTCTAATGGTGGTGAAGAAAATTCGCAAAAAGATCAGTGGAAAATGAAATGCTGTGCAAAAGAGCAAGCTGTATTTGTTTGCGTAAACTGTCTTCGTGTGTTGCATAAAAGTTGTGCCAAAAGGTTAACTGGCTTGAAATTTATAAATGAAAATCACGTGGAGTGCTGTGATGGTGAACAAAAAAACAGTGAGAATCGCAGATTCGAAATGATGGATCTAATAAAACAGCAAGTAATCATGGAAAATAACTACTTAAAACAACTTTTAGCTGAAGTGCAAGATAAAAACAAAATCTTAGCAATCAATAATGGGCTGCTCCTTGATAAAATCAAAACATTGGAAGATGGGAAAAACATCGCAAAAAACTCGACTGAAATGAAACCGCATGCTTCTGGATCACAAATAGTTTCAAATCGTTCAAGGCCAAACACAGATCATGTCAAGCCGTTTCAGTGGGTCAAACAGAGTGAGATGGCTACAGCTAATCAGCAGATGTCTCCAAATTGTGTACCGACAGTGACACTAGTGACGGATGACAATAATGGTGAAAGTGGTGACAACAAGGAACAAATTGAAATAGTAAACAAACATAACGAAGTAGATGAGTTCAGAAAAGTGACTTACAAAAAAAGGGGTCCCAGAAGAATTGGTACAGCACCAACAGGAGAGCAAGGGGGCGAGTCAGGGTTTTCGGGGGCTACAAGAAGAGTGTGGCTCTACCTAAATAGAGTCAGGAGGACAGCAACCCAAGACAACATAACAGAATACCTAACAAAGAAAAAAGATTTTGATATTAAAGAAGTCCGAGTTATAGAAATACCATCCAATCCTGATATGCTGAAAAGGTTCGTAGTTACAGCTCCATTGAACAGAAAGGATGAACTCTACGATCCAACTTTCTGGCCTGACGGAGTGGGTATAAAACGTTTTGATTTCACAAGACATAGGGAATTTCTTAATCAAAATCAGGGTGGAAATTTTCGGTGAGTAACGCTGACAGAGTCAAAAAAATCCATGAAAAATCGAAAGAACTGCTAAAAGACTACATTAAAAATGACATCACAAAGAGAACATGGAGCCTGCTACATCAGAATGTTCAATCAATAGGTAACTGCACGGATGCATTATCTGATCTATTAAAAGACAATGAGGATTGTAGCGTTATATGTATCACCGAGCACTGGAAAAAGGAAAACCAGCTGAAAGTGCATGGTATTGAAAACTTTAGTCTAACATCATATTTTTGTAGACACGAGGCTGTTGCCCATGGTGGAAGTGCTATTTATACTAGATATGGAATCACTGGTAAACCAAGAAAGGATTTGGAATTATTTTCTGAGGAAAGACTAATCGAGATTGCTGCAGTTGAGCTCAAGATATATCAGGAACCCATTATCGTTATTGCTATCTATAGGCCGTCTGGTGCATGTACTGATAGGTTCTTCCAGAATATGGAACGTATGTTACAAAAACTAATGCAAAAAGACATAAAATGTATCATTGCAGGAGATTTTAACATAGATTTCTGTAGTAACTCGAAAGAAATAAGGGATTTTGTATCGCTAATTAATTCATATGGTTTTAGACACACAATAAATGAGCCAACAAGAATAACACCAACTTCTAGGACAGGTATAGATAACATTTTAATAAATTGCAATTATCAAGATTGTCTCATACTTCACTCCATGATATCAGACCATACTGCGCAAAAAATAATATTCAATGCTAAAGAAGTTAACCATTCAGAAGCCTTTAGATCCTTTTCAGTTAAAAATACAGAACGTTTTAAATCACTATTAATTAATATATATTGGACAAAAATTTATGAAATTGATCACAGTTTTGTGGATCAACAATGGGAAATTTTCTCAAATCTGTTTTCAGAAGCATTCAATGAAGCATTTCCAAAAATCAAAAAGGTATCTCACAATAAAATAACTAAAAGAACATCAGATGAGGACACTATGAATTGTAGAAAGAGATTGGACATTCTCTATGTATGTAAAATGGTGGATCAGAGGTATAGGGATGATTATAATAAAACAAAAAAGGAATATGACAACAAACTGAAACAAAATAGACATAGGTTATATAAGCAAGACATAAAAAATTCAGACAATAAATCAAAAACAGTTTGGAATATAATAAAGGAGATAAATGGTAGCAAATGTAAAAGTATGGAAAGTATTCAACAAGATAAAGATCCCAGAATTATAGCAGATGATTTCAATAACTATCTTCTAGAAATAGCTGATAAATTAAAAAACACTAACCAAACCATACCATTCTCACATAATATTAAGCTGAATGATAAATCACTATTCATAAGGCCAACAGATTCGGGTGAAATTCTTGACATTGTTAGGAGTTTCAAGAACAAGATGAGTGGGGGCATTGATGAATTACCACCAAAAATACTTAAGTGTTGCATTATACATATCATAGATCCACTTGTTCATATTATCAATAATTCCTTCAAGTATGGAATATTTCCCAGTCTTCTAAAAACAGCTTTAGTAAAACCTATATTGAAAAAAGGAGATCCCTCTAAATTGGAAAACTTCAGGCCAATAAGCCTACTATCCCCTTTCTCGAAAATCTTTGAAGTAGCCATGTGTAACAGAGCTAGATCTTTCTTGACAAATTGTAATATACTGAATAAATTTCAACATGGTTATCAAAAAGGGAGATCAACTCAAACAGCTATATTTAATTTCATGCTTGATATTCTTCAGTCATTAGAAGATAAGGAACTCGTGCTAGGACTATTTCTCGATTTGTCAAAAGCATTTGATTGCTTAAATCACGAACACTTGTTTGACAAACTTTATGCTTATGGTATTCGGGGACCTCCACTCAAATGGTTTAGATCGTACTTAAGCAATCGCAAACAAAAAGTAGTTGTAAATCAAGCAGGTGCAACGGGTTACTCAGAGTCGACACCTATCGAAATGGGAATCCCACAAGGAAGTGTTGCAGGTCCTTTTCTATTTATAATTTATCTAAATGATGCTGAAGAAATAGGCAAAAACAATTTGAAAATAATCAATTATGCGGATGACTCTAATTTACTAATAAAAGCAAAAGATTTTCCCAACCTGATACTCAATACTAATAATGGACTTAACAGAGCAAAAGAGTGGTTCGCTAGAAACAAATTGATCTTGAACGAACAAAAAACAAGTACGATACTTTTTACCACCACCCATCCTGGTTTTGAACCTCCTACTGAAATTGCTATAGAAAATTGTGTCTTACCATGCACAGATGCAACTAAATTTTTAGGAATCTTTATTGATAGCACTTTATCATTTCACTCGCACATAAATAATGTAGTCAGCAAGTTGAACACAATAACATACTCGATCAGAGTTATTAGAGACTATTTAGATATAAATACTATTAAAATAGTGTATTACGCAAATTTCGAAGCTGTATTTAGGTATGGAATTATATTTTATGGGAGCAGTGGGGAAATACATCAGGTTTTTACTTGTCAGAAAAGGGCCATAAGAGCCATGCTTGGAATGAAATTTAGAGAGTCTTGCAGAGGAAAATTCAAAAGTCTTTCAATACTTACTGTCATGGCAATATATATACAAGAAGTGCTACTGTTTTTTTTCAAAAACAAAACACTGTTTGATGACTATAAATCAAAAAATATATACCCAACACGATCACTTGATTATACTTATCCAAGGCATCGGCTGAGTGTTTTTGAGAAAGGACCATTGTATAGGGGCCTGAAATTTTATAATAGGCTTCCAAGCTCGATCAAGCTGTTAACTGATTTAAATAAATTCAAAAAAGCAGTACATACAGTTCTGATGGAGTTGGAGCCTTATGAAATAGATGACTACCTAGAAAGTTAGCACAGTTTGTACTTGCACGTACTTTATTTTATTTTTCATTTTAAGCAGTTGTTCCAATTTTTCTTATGACACTATTTTGTTTGGTCTTAACTCTTACTATGTTGAACAGTGTATTGTGGGATCCCTCAAAATAAAGATGATTATTATTATTATTATTATTATTATCGTCATCGTCATCGTCATCGTCATCGTCATCGTCATCGTCATCGTCATCGTGTCATCGTCATCGTGTCATCGTCATCGTGTCATCGTCATCGTGTCATCGTCATCGTCATCGTCATCGTCATCGTCATCGTCATCGTCATCGTCATCGTCATCGTCATCGTCATCGTCATCGTCATCGTCATCGTCATCGTCATCGTCATCGTCATCGTCATCGTCATCGTCATCGTCATCGTCATCGTCATCGTCATCGTCATCGTCATCGTCATCGTCATCGTCATCGTCATCGTCATCGTCATCGTCATCGTCATCGTCATCGTCATCGTCATCGTCATCGTCATCGTCATCGTCATCGTCATCGTCATCGTCATCGTCATCGTCATCGTCATCGTCATCGTCATCGTCATCGTCATCGTCATCGTCATCGTCATCGTCATCGTCATCGTCATCGTCATCGTCATCGTCATCGTCATCGTCATCGTCATCGTCATCGTCATCGTCATCGTCATCGTCATCGTCATCGTCATCGTCATCGTCATCGTCATCGTCATCGTCATCGTCATCGTCATCGTCATCGTCATCGTCATCGTCATCGTCATCGTCATCGTCATCGTCATCGTCATCGTCATCGTCATCGTCATCGTCATCGTCATCGTCATCGTCATCGTCATCGTCATCGTCATCGTCATCGTCATCGTCATCGTCATCGTCATCGTCATCGTCATCGTCATCGTCATCGTCATCGTCATCGTCATCGTCATCGTCATCGTCATCGTCATCGTCATCGTCATCGTCATCGTCATCGTCATCGTCATCGTCATCGTCATCGTCATCGTCATCGTCATCGTCATCGTCATCGTCATCGTCATCGTCATCGTCATCGTCATCGTCATCGTCATCGTCATCGTCATCGTCATCGTCATCGTCATCGTCATCGTCATCGTCATCGTCATCGTCATCGTCATCGTCATCGTCATCGTCATCGTCATCGTCATCGTCATCGTCATCGTCATCGTCATCGTCATCGTCATCGTCATCGTCATCGTCATCGTCATCGTCATCGTCATCGTCATCGTCATCGTCATCGTCATCGTCATCGTCATCGTCATCGTCATCGTCATCGTCATCGTCATCGTCATCGTCATCGTCATCGTCATCGTCATCGTCATCGTCATCGTCATCGTCATCGTCATCGTCATCGTCATCGTCATCGTCATCGTCATCGTCATCGTCATCGTCATCGTCATCGTCATCGTCATCGTCATCGTCATCGTCATCGTCATCGTCATCGTCATCGTCATCGTCATCGTCATCGTCATCGTCATCGTCATCGTCATCGTCATCGTCATCGTCATCGTCATCGTCATCGTCATCGTCATCGTCATCGTCATCGTCATCGTCATCGTCATCGTCATCGTCATCGTCATCGTCATCGTCATCGTCATCGTCATCGTCATCGTCATCGTCATCGTCATCGTCATCGTCATCGTCATCGTCATCGTCATCGTCATCGTCATCGTCATCGTCATCGTCATCGTCATCGTCATCGTCATCGTCATCGTCATCGTCATCGTCATCGTCATCGTCATCGTCATCGTCATCGTCATCGTCATCGTCATCGTCATCGTCATCGTCATCGTCATCGTCATCGTCATCGTCATCGTCATCGTCATCGTCATCGTCCATCGTCATCGTCATCGTCATCGTCATCGTCATCGTCATCGTCATCGTCATCGTCATCGTCATCGTCATCGTCATCGTCATCGTCATCGTCATCGTCATCGTCATCGTCATCGTCATCGTCATCGTCATCGTCATCGTCATCGTCATCGTCATCGTCATCGTCATCGTCATCGTCATCGTCATCGTCATCGTCATCGTCATCGTCATCGTCATCGTCATCGTCATCTGTCATCGTCATCGTCATCGTCATCGTCATCGTCATCGTCATCGTCATCGTCATCGTCATCGTCATCGTCATCGTCATCGTCATCGTCATCGTCATCGTTCATCGTCATCGTCATCGTCATCGTCATCGTCATCGTCATCGTCATCGTCATCGTCATCGTCATCGTCATCGTCATCGTCATCGTCATCGTCATCGTCATCGTCATCGTCATCGTCATCGTCATCCGTCATCGTCATCGTCATCGTCATCGTCATCGTCATGTCATCGTCATCGTCATCGTCATCGTCATCGTCATCGTCATCGTCATCGTCATCGTCATCGTCATCGTCATCGTCATCGTCATCATCGTCATCGTCATCGTCATCGTCATCGTCATCGTCATCGTCATCGTCATCGTCATCGTCATCGTCATCGTCATCGTCATCGTCATCGTCATCGTCATCGTCATCGTCATCGTCATCGTCATCGTCATCGTCATCGTCATCGTCATCGTCATCGTCATCGTCATCGTCATCGTCATCGTCATCGTCATCGTCATCGTCATCGTCATCGTCATCGTCATCGTCATCGTCATCGTCATCGTCATCGTCATCGTCATCGTCATCGTCATCGTCATCGTCATCGTCATCGTCATCGTCATCGTCATCGTCATCGTGTCATCGTCATCGTCATCGTCATCGTCATCGTCATCGTCATCGTCATCGTCATCGTCATCGTCATCGTCATCGTCATCGTCATCGTCATCGTCATCGTCATCGTCATCGTCATCGTCATCGTCATCGTCATCGTCATCGTCATCGTCATCGTCATCGTCATCGTCATCGTCATCGTCATCGTCATCGTCATCGTCATCGTCATCGTCATCGTCATCGTCATCGTCATCTCATCGTCATCGTCATCGTCATCGTCATCGTCATCGTCATCGTCATCGTCATCGTCATCGTCATCTCGTCATCGTCATCGTCTCGTCGTCATCGTCATCGTCATCGTCATCGTCATCGTCATCGTCATCGTCATCGTCATCGTCATCGTCATCGTCATCGTCATCGTCATCGTCATCGTCATCGTCATCGTCATCGTCATCGTCATCGTCATCGTCATCGTCATCGTCATCGTCATCGTCATCGTCATCGTCATCGTCATCGTCATCGTCATCGTCATCGTCATCGTCATCGTCATCGTCATCGTCATCGTCATCGTCATCGTCATCGTCATCGTCATCGTCATCGTCATCGTCATCGTCATCGTCATCGTCATCGTCATCGTCATCGTCATCGTCATCGTCATCGTCATCGTCATCGTCATCGTCATCGTCATCGTCATCGTCATCGTCATCGTCATCGTCATCGTCATCGTCATCGTCATCGTCATCGTCATCGTCATCGTCATCGTCATCGTCATCGTCATCGTCATCGTCATCGTCATCGTCATCGTCATCGTCATCGTCATCGTCATCGTCATCGTCATCGTCATCGTCATCGTGTCATCGTCATCGTCATCGTCATCGTCATCGTCATCGTCATCGTCATCGTCATCGTCATCGTCATCGTCATCGTCATCGTCATCGTCATCGTCATCGTCATCGTCATCGTCATCGTCATCGTCATCGTCATCGTCATCGTCATCGTCATCGTCATCGTCATCGTCATCGTCATCGTCATCGTCATCGTCATCGTCATCGTCATCGTCATCGTCATCGTCATCGGTCATCGTCATCGTCATCGTCATCGTCATCGTCATCGTCATCGTCATCGTCATCGTCATCGTCATCGTCATCGTCATCGTCATCGTCATCGTCATCGTCATCGTCATCGTCATCGTCATCGTCATCGTCATCGTCATCGTCATCGTCATCGTCATCGTCATCGTGTCATCGTCATCGTCATCGTCATCGTCATCGTCATCGTCATCGTCATCGTCATCGTCATCGTCATCGTCATCGTCATCGTCATCGTCATCGTCATCGTCATCGTCATCGTCATCGTCATCGTCATCGTCATGTCATCGTCATCGTCATCGTCATCGTCATCGTCATCGTCATCGTCATCGTCATCGTCATCGTCATCGTCATCGTCATCGTCATCGTCATCGTCATCGTCATCGTCCATCGTCATCGTCATCGTCATCGTCATCGTCATCGTCATCGTCATCGTCATCGTCCATCGTCATCGTCATCGTCATCGTCATCGTCATCGTCATCGTCATCGTCATCGTCATCGTCATCGTCATCGTCATCGTCATCGTCATCGTCATCGTCATCGTCATCGTCATCGTCATCGTCATCGTCATCGTCATCGTCATCGTCATCGTCATCGTCATCGTCATCGTCATCGTCATCGTCATCGTCATGTCATCGTCATCGTCATCGTCATCGTCACATCGTCATCGTCATCCGTCATCTCATCATCGTCATCGTCATCGTCATCGTCATCGTCATCGTCATCGTCATCGTCATCGTCATCGTCATCGTCATCGTCATCGTCATCGTCATCGTCATCGTCATCGTCATCGTCATCGTCATCGTCATCGTCATCGTCATCGTCATCGTCATCGTCATCGTCATCGTCATCGTCATCGTCATCGTCATCGTCATCGTCATCGTCATCGTCATCGTCATCGTCTCATCGTCATCGTCATCGTCATCATCGTCATCATCGTCATCATCGTCATCATCGTCATCATCGTCATCATCGTCATCATCGTCATCATCGTCATGATCGTCTTCGTCATCATCGTCTTCGTCATCATCGTCATCATCGTCTTCGTCATCATCGTCATCACATCGTCATCATCGTCATCATCGTCATCATCGTCATCATCGTCATCATCTTCATCATCGTCATCATCGTCATCATCGTCTTCGTCATCATCGTCATCATCGTCTTCGTCATCATCATCGTCATCATCGTCATCATCGTCATCATCGTCATCATCGTCATCATCGTCATCATGGTCATCATCGTCATCATCGTCATCATAGTCATCATAGTCATCATCGTCATCATCGTCATCGTCATCGTCATCGTCATCGTCATCGTCATCGTCATCGTCATCGTCATCGTCATCGTCATCGTCATCGTCATCGTCATCGTCATCGTCATCGTCATCGTCATCGTCATCGTCATCGTCATCGTCATCGTCATCGTCATCGTCATCGTCATCGTCATCGTCATCGTCATCGTCATCGTCATCGTCATCGTCATCGTCATCGTCATCGTCATCGTCATCGTCATCGTCATCGTCATCGTCATCGTCATCGTCATCGTCATCGTCATCGTCATCGTCATCGTCATCGTCATCGTCATCGTCATCGTCATCGTCATCGTCATCGTCATCGTCATCGTCATCGTCATCGTCATCGTCATCGTCATCGTCATCGTCATCGTCATCGTCATCGTCATCGTCATCGTCATCGTCATCGTCATCGTCATCGTCATCGTCATCGTCATCGTCATCGTCATCGTCATCGTCATCGTCATCGTCATCGTCATCGTCATCGTCATCGTCATCGTCATCGTCATCGTCATCGTCATCGTCATCGTCATCGTCATCGTCATCGTCATCGTCATCGTCATCGTCATGGTCATCGTCATCGTCATGGTCATCGTCATCGTCATCGTCATCGTCATCGTCATCGTCATCGTCATCGTCATCGTCATCGTCATCGTCATCGTCATCGTCATCGTCATCGTCATCGTCATCGTCATCGTCATCGTCATCGTCATCGTCATCGTCATCGTCATCGTCATCGTCATCGTCATCGTCATCGTCATCGTCATCGTCATCGTCATCGTCATCGTCATCGTCATCGTCATCGTCATCGTCATCGTCATCGTCATCGTCATCGTCATCGTCATCGTCATCGTCATCGTCATCGTCATCGTCATCGTCATCGTCATCGTCATCGTCATCGTCATCGTCATCGTCATCGTCATCGTCATCGTCATCGTCATCGTCATCGTCATCGTCATCGTCATCGTCATCGTCATCGTCATCGTCATCGTCATCGTCATCGTCATCGTCATCGTCATCGTCATCGTCATCGTCATCGTCATCGTCATCGTCATCGTCATCGTCATCGTCATCGTCATCGTCATCGTCATCGTCATCGTCATCGTCATCGTCATCGTCATCGTCATCGTCATCGTCATCGTCATCGTCATCGTCATCGTCATCGTCATCGTCATCGTCATCGTCATCGTCATCGTCATCGTCATCGTCATCGTCATCGTCATCGTCATCGTCATCGTCATCGTCATCGTCATCGTCATCGTCATCGTCATCGTCATCGTCATCGTCATCTCCATCGTCATCGTCATCGTCATCGTCATCGTCATCGCCATCGTCATCGTCATCGTCATCGTCATCGTCATCGTCATCGTCATCGTCATCGTCATCGTCATCGTCATCGTCATCGTCATCGTCATCGTCATCGTCATCGTCATCGTCATCGTCATCGTCATCGTCATCGTCATCGTCATCGTCATCGTCATCGTCATCGTCATCGTCATCGTCATCGTCATCGTCATCGTCATCGTCATCGTCATCGTCATCGTCATCGTCATCGTCATCGTCATCGTCATCGTCATCGTCATCGTCATCGTCATCGTCATCGTCATCGTCATCGTCATCGTCATCGTCATCGTCATCGTCATCGTCATCGTCATCGTCATCGTCATCGTCATCGTCATCGTCATCGTCATCGTCATCGTCATCGTCATCGTCATCGTCATCGTCATCGTCATCGTCATCGTCATCGTCATCGTCATCGTCATCGTCATCGTCATCGTCATCGTCATCGTCATCGTCATCGTCATCGTCATCGTCATCGTCATCGTCATCGTCATCGTCATCGTCATCGTCATCGTCATCGTCATCGTCATCGTCATCGTCATCGTCATCGTCATCGTCATCGTCATCGTCATCGTCATCGTCATCGTCATCGTCATCGTCATCGTCATCGTCATCGTCATCGTCATCGTCATCGTCATCGTCATCGTCATCGTCATCGTCATCGTCATCGTCATCGTCATCGTCATCGTCATCGTCATCGTCATCGTCATCGTCATCGTCATCGTCATCGTCATCGTCATCGTCATCGTCATCGTCATCGTCATCGTCATCGTCATCGTCATCGTCATCGTCATCGTCATCGTCATCGTCATCGTCATCGTCATCGTCATCGTCATCGTCATCGTCATCGTCATCGTCATCGTCATCGTCATCGTCATCGTCATCGTCATCGTCATCGTCATCGTCATCGTCATCGTCATCGTCATCGTCATCGTCATCGTCATCG
This sequence comes from Plagiodera versicolora, assembly GCA_037013635.1. Taxonomy (NCBI): domain Eukaryota; kingdom Metazoa; phylum Arthropoda; class Insecta; order Coleoptera; family Chrysomelidae; genus Plagiodera; species Plagiodera versicolora. The sequence continues at coordinate 4,298,004 of JAYMYH010000018.1, forward strand.
TCATCGTCATCGTCATCGTCATCGTCATCGTCATCGTCATCGTCATCGTCATCGTCATCGTCATCGTCATCATCGTCATCATCGTCATCATCGTCATCATCGTCATCATCGTCATCGTCTTCGTCATCATCGTCATCATCGTCATCATCGTCATCGTCATCGTCATCGTCTTCGTCATCATCATCATCGTCATCATCGTCATCATCGTCATCGTCATCGTCATCGTCATCGTCATCGTCATCGTCATCGTCATCGTCATCGTCATCGTCATCGTCATCGTCATCGTCATCGTCATCGTCATCGTCATCGTCATCGTCATCGTCATCGTCATCGTCATCGTCATCGTCATCGTCATCGTCATCGTCATCGTCATCGTCATCGTCATCGTCATCGTCATCGTCATCGTCATCGTCATCGTCATCGTCATCGTCATCGTCATCGTCATCGTCATCGTCATCGTCATCGTCATCGTCATCGTCATCGTCATCGTCATCGTCATCGTCATCGTCATCGTCATCGTCATCGTCATCGTCATCGTCATCGTCATCGTCATCGTCATCGTCATCGTCATCGTCATCGTCATCGTCATCGTCATCGTCATCGTCATCGTCATCGTCATCGTCATCGTCATCGTCATCGTCATCGTCATCGTCATCGTCATCGTCATCGTCATCGTCATCGTCATCGTCATCGTCATCGTCATCGTCATCGTCATCGTCATCGTCATCGTCATCGTCATCGTCATCGTCATCGTCATCGTCATCGTCATCGTCATCGTCATCGTCATCGTCATCGTCATCGTCATCGTCATCGTCATCGTCATCGTCATCGTCATCGTCATCGTCATCGTCATCGTCATCGTCATCGTCATCGTCATCGTCATCGTCATCGTCATCGTCATCGTCATCGTCATCGTCATCGTCATCGTCATCGTCATCGTCATCGTCATCGTCATCGTCATCGTCATCGTCATCGTCATCGTCATCGTCATCGTCATCGTCATCGTCATCGTCATCGTCATCGTCATCGTCATCGTCATCGTCATCGTCATCGTCATCGTGTCATCGTCATCGTCATCGTCATCGTCATCGTCATCGTCATCGTCATCGTCATCGTCATCGTCATCGTCATCGTCATCGTCATCGTCATCGTCATCGTCATCGTCATCGTCATCGTCATCGTCATCGTCATCGTCATCGTCATCGTCATCGTCATCGTCATCGTCATCGTCATCGTCATCGTCATCGTCATCGTCATCGTCATCGTCATCGTCATCGTCATCGTCATCGTCATCGTCATCGTCATCATCGTCATCATCGTCATCATCGTCATCATCGTCATCATCGTCATCATCGTCATCATCGTCATCATCGTCATCATCGTCATGATCGTCTTCGTCATCATCGTCTTCGTCATCATCGTCATCATCGTCTTCGTCATCATCGTCATCACACCGTCATCATCGTCATCATCGTCATCATCGTCATCATCTTCATCATCGTCATCATCGTCATCATCGTCTTCGTCATCATCGTCATCATCGTCTTCGTCATCATCATCGTCATCATCGTCATCATCGTCATCATCGTCATCATCGTCATCATCGTCATCATGGTCATCATCGTCATCATCGTCATCATAGTCATCATCGTCATCATCGTCATCGTCATCGTCATCGTCATCGTCATCGTCATCGTCATCGTCATCGTCATCGTCATCGTCATCGTCATCGTCATCGTCATCGTCATCGTCATCGTCATCGTCACCGTCATCGTCATCGTCATCGTCATCGTCATCGTCATCGTCATCGTCATCGTCATCGTCATCGTCATCGTCATCGTCATCGTCATCGTCATCGTCATCGTCATCGTCATCGTCATCGTCATCGTCATCGTCATCGTCATCGTCATCGTCATCGTCATCGTCATCGTCATCGTCATCGTCATCGTCATCGTCATCGTCATCGTCATCGTGTCATCGTCATCGTCATCGTCATCGTCATCGTCATCGTCATCGTCATCGTCATCGTCATCGTCATCGTCATCGTCATCGTCATCGTCATCGTCATCGTCATCGTCATCGTCATCGTCATCGTCATCGTCATCGTCATCGTCATCGTCATCGTCATCGTCATCGTCATCGTCATCGTCATCGTCATCGTCATCGTCATCGTCATCGTCATCGTCATCGTCATCGTCATCGTCATCGTCATCGTCATCGTCATCGTCATCGTCATCGTCATCGTCATCGTCATCGTCATCGTCATCGTCATCGTCATCGTCATCGTCATCGTCATCGTCATCGTCATCGTCATCGTCATCGTCATCGTCATCGTCATCGTCATCGTCATCGTCATCGTCATCGTCATCGTCATCGTCATCGTCATCGTCATCGTCATCGTCATCGTCATCGTCATCGTCATCGTCATCGTCATCGTCATCGTCATCGTCATCGTCATCGTCATCGTCATCGTCATCGTCATCGTCATCGTCATCGTCATCGTCATCGTCATCGTCATCGTCATCGTCATCGTCATCGTCATCGTCATCGTCATCGTCATCGTCATCGTCATCGTCATCGTCATCGTCATCGTCATCGTCATCGTCATCGTCATCGTCATCGTCATCGTCATCGTCATCGTCATCGTCATCGTCATCGTCATCGTCATCGTCATCGTCATCGTCATCGTCATCGTCATCGTCATCGTCATCGTCATCGTCATCGTCATCGTCATCGTCATCGTCATCGTCATCGTCATCGTCATCGTCATCGTCATCGTCATCGTCATCGTCATCGTCATCGTCATCGTCATCGTCATCGTCATCGTCATCGTCATCGTCATCGTCATCGTCATCGTCATCGTCATCGTCATCGTCATCGTCATCGTCATCGTCATCGTCATCGTCATCGTCATCGTCATCGTCATCGTCATCGTCATCGTCATCGTCATCGTCATCGTCATCGTCATCGTCATCGTCATCGTCATCGTCATCGTCATCGTCATCGTCATCGTCATCGTCATCGTCATCGTCATCGTCATCGTCATCGTCATCGTCATCGTCATCGTCATCGTCATCGTCATCGTCATCGTCATCGTCATCGTCATCGTGTCATCGTCATCGTCATCGTCATCGTCATCGTCATCGTCATCGTCATCGTCATCGTCATCGTCATCGTCATCGTCATCGTCATCGTCATCGTCATCGTCATCGTCATCGTCATCGTCATCGTCATCGTCATCGTCATCGTCATCGTCATCGTCATCGTCATCGTCATCGTCATCGTGTCATCGTCATCGTCATCGTCATCGTGTCATCGTCATCGTCATCGTCATCGTCATCGTCATCGTCATCGTCATCGTCATCGTCATCGTCATCGTCATCGTCATCGTCATCGTCATCGTCATCGTCATCGTCATCGTCATCGTCATCGTCATCGTCATCGTCATCGTCATCGTCATCGTCATCGTCATCGTCATCGTCATCGTCATCGTCATCGTCATCGTCATCGTCATCGTCATCGTCATCGTCATCGTCATCGTCATCGTCATCGTCATCGTCATCGTCATCGTCATCGTCATCGTCATCGTCATCGTCATCGTCATCGTCATCGTCATCGTCATCGTCTACGTCATCGTCATCGTCATCGTCATCGTCATCGTGTCATCGTCATCGTCATCGTCATCGTCATCGTCATCGTCATCGTCATCGTCATCGTCATCGTCATCGTCATCGTCATCGTCATCGTCATCGTGTCATCGTCATCGTCATCGTCATCGTCATCGTCATCGTCATCGTCATCGTCATCGTCATCGTCATCGTCATCGTCATCGTCATCGTCATCGTCATCGTCATCGTCATCGTCATCGTCATCGTCATCGTCATCGTCATCGTCATCGTCATCGTCATCGTCATCGTCATCGTCATCGTCATCGTCATCGTCATCGTCATCGTCATCGTCATCGTCATCGTCATCGTCATCGTCATCGTCATCGTCATCGTCATCGTCATCGTCATCGTCATCGTCATCGTCATCGTCATCGTCATCGTCATCGTCATCGTCATCGTCATCGTCATCGTCATCGTCATCGTCATCGTCATCGTCATCGTCATCGTCATCGTCATCGTCATCGTCATCGTCATCGTCATCGTCATCGTCATCGTCATCGTCATCGTCATCGTCATCGTCATCGTCATCGTCATCGTCATCGTCATCGTCATCGTCATCGTCATCGTCATCGTCATCGTCATCGTCATCGTCATCGTCATCGTCATCGTCATCGTCATCGTCATCGTCATCGTCATCGTCATCGTCATCGTCATCGTCATCGTCATCGTCATCGTCATCGTCATCGTCATCGTCATCGTCATCGTCATCGTCATCGTCATCGTCATCGTCATCGTCATCGTCATCGTCATCGTCATCGTCATCGTCATCGTCATCGTCATCGTCATCGTCATCGTCATCGTCATCGTCATCGTCATCGTCATCGTCATCGTCATCGTCATCGTCATCGTCATCGTCATCGTCATCGTCATCGTCATCGTCATCGTCATCGTCATCGTCATCGTCATCGTCATCGTCATCGTCATCGTCATCGTCATCGTCATCGTCATCGTCATCGTCATCGTCATCGTCATCGTCATCGTCATCGTCATCGTCATCGTCATCGTCATCGTCATCGTCATCGTCATCGTCATCGTCATCGTCATCGTCATCGTCATCGTCATCGTCATCGTCATCGTCATCGTCATCGTCATCGTCATCGTCATCGTCATCGTCATCGTCATCGTCATCGTCATCGTCATCGTCATCGTCATCGTCATCGTCATCGTCATCGTCATCGTCATCGTCATCGTCATCGTCATCGTCATCGTCATCGTCATCGTCATCGTCATCGTCATCGTCATCGTCATCGTCATCGTCATCGTCATCGTCATCGTCATCGTCATCGTCATCGTCATCGTCATCGTCATCGTCATCGTCATCGTCATCGTCATCGTCATCGTCATCGTCATCGTCATCGTCATCGTCATCGTCATCGTCATCGTCATCGTCATCGTCATCGTCATCGTCATCGTCATCGTCATCGTCATCGTCATCGTCATCGTCATCGTCATCGTCATCGTCATCGTCATCGTCATCGTCATCGTCATCGTCATCGTCATCGTCATCGTCATCGTCATCGTCATCGTCATCGTCATCGTCATCGTCATCGTCATCGTCATCGTCATCGTCATCGTCATCGTCATCGTCATCGTCATCGTCATCGTCATCGTCATCGTCATCGTCATCGTCATCGTCATCGTCATCGTCATCGTCATCGTCATCGTCATCGTCATCGTCATCGTCATCGTCATCGTCATCGTCATCGTCATCGTCATCGTCATCGTCATCGTCATCGTCATCGTCATCGTCATCGTCATCGTCATCGTCATCGTCATCGTCATCGTCATCGTCATCGTCATCGTCATCGTCATCGTCATCGTCATCGTCATCGTCATCGTCATCGTCATCGTCATCGTCATCGTCATCGTCATCGTCATCGTCATCGTCATCGTCATCGTCATCGTCATCGTCATCGTCATCGTCATCGTCATCGTCATCGTCATCGTCATCGTCATCGTCATCGTCATCGTCATCGTCATCGTCATCGTCATCGTCATCGTCATCGTCATCGTCATCGTCATCGTCATCGTCATCGTCATCGTCATCGTCATCGTCATCGTCATCGTCATCGTCATCGTCATCGTCATCGTCATCGTCATCGTCATCGTCATCGTCATCGTCATCGTCATCGTCATCGTCATCGTCATCGTCATCGTCATCGTCATCGTCATCGTCATCGTCATCGTCATCGTCATCGTCATCGTCATCGTCATCGTCATCGTCATCGTCATCGTCATCGTCATCGTCATCGTCATCGTCATCGTCATCGTCATCGTCATCGTCATCGTCATCGTCATCGTCATCGTCATCGTCATCGTCATCGTCATCGTCATCGTCATCGTCATCGTCATCGTCATCGTCATCGTCATCGTCATCGTCATCGTCATCGTCATCGTCATCGTCATCGTCATCGTCATCGTCATCGTCATCGTCATCGTCATCGTCATCGTCATCGTCATCGTCATCGTCATCGTCATCGTCATCGTCATCGTCATCGTCATCGTCATCGTCATCGTCATCGTCATCGTCATCGTCATCGTCATCGTCATCGTCATCGTCATCGTCATCGTCATCGTCATCGTCATCGTCATCGTCATCGTCATCGTCATCGTCATCGTCATCGTCATCGTCATCGTCATCGTCATCGTCATCGTCATCGTCAACGTCATCGTCATCGTCATCGTCATCGTCATCGTCATCGTCATCGTCATCGTCATCGTCATCGTCATCGTCATCGTCATCGTCATCGTCATCGTCATCGTCATCGTCATCGTCATCGTCATCGTCATCGTCATCGTCATCGTCATCGTCATCGTCATCGTCATCGTCATCGTCATCGTCATCGTCATCGTCATCGTCATCGTCATCGTCATCGTCATCGTCATCGTCATCGTCATCGTCATCGTCATCGTCATCGTCATCGTCATCGTCATCGTCATCGTCATCGTCATCGTCATCGTCATCGTCATCGTCATCGTCATCGTCATCGTCATCGTCATCGTCATCGTCATCGTCATCGTCATCGTCATCGTCATCGTCATCGTCATCGTCATCGTCATCGTCATCGTCATCGTCATCGTCATCGTCATCGTCATCGTCATCGTCATCGTCATCGTCATCGTCATCGTCATCGTCATCGTCATCGTCATCGTCATCGTCATCGTCATCGTCATCGTCATCGTCATCGTCATCGTCATCGTCATCGTCATCGTCATCGTCATCGTCATCGTCATCGTCATCGTCATCGTCATCGTCATCGTCATCGTCATCGTCATCGTCATCGTCATCGTCATCGTCATCGTCATCGTCATCGTCATCGTCATCGTCATCGTCATCGTCATCGTCATCGTCATCGTCATCGTCATCGTCATCGTCATCGTCATCGTCATCGTCATCGTCATCGTCATCGTCATCGTCATCGTCATCGTCATCGTCATCGTCATCGTCATCGTCATCGTCATCGTCATCGTCATCGTCATCGTCATCGTCATCGTCATCGTCATCGTCATCGTCATCGTCATCGTCATCGTCATCGTCATCGTCATCGTCATCGTCATCGTCATCGTCATCGTCATCGTCATCGTCATCGTCATCGTCATCGTCATCGTCATCGTCATCGTCATCGTCATCGTCATCGTCATCGTCATCGTCATCGTCATCGTCATCGTCATCGTCATCGTCATCGTCATCGTCATCGTCATCGTCATCGTCATCGTCATCGTCATCGTCATCGTCATCGTCATCGTCATCGTCATCGTCATCGTCATCGTCATCGTCATCGTCATCGTCATCGTCATCGTCATCGTCATCGTCATCGTCATCGTCATCGTCATCGTCATCGTCATCGTCATCGTCATCGTCATCGTCATCGTCATCGTCATCGTCATCGTCATCGTCATCGTCATCGTCATCGTCATCGTCATCGTCATCGTCATCGTCATCGTCATCGTCATCGTCATCGTCATCGTCATCGTCATCGTCATCGTCATCGTCATCGTCATCGTCATCGTCATCGTCATCGTCATCGTCATCGTCATCGTCATCGTCATCGTCATCGTCATCGTCATCGTCATCGTCATCGTCATCGTCATCGTCATCGTCATCGTCATCGTCATCGTCATCGTCATCGTCATCGTCATCGTCATCGTCATCGTCATCGTCATCGTCATCGTCATCGTCATCGTCATCGTCATCGTCATCGTCATCGTCATCGTCATCGTCATCGTCATCGTCATCGTCATCGTCATCGTCATCGTCATCGTCATCGTCATCGTCATCGTCATCGTCATCGTCATCGTCATCGTCATCGTCATCGTCATCGTCATCGTCATCGTCATCGTCATCGTCATCGTCATCGTCATCGTCATCGTCATCGTCATCGTCATCGTCATCGTCATCGTCATCGTCATCGTCATCGTCATCGTCATCGTCATCGTCATCGTCATCGTCATCGTCATCGTCATCGTCATCGTCATCGTCATCGTCATCGTCATCGTCATCGTCATCGTCATCGTCATCGTCATCGTCATCGTCATCGTCATCGTCATCGTCATCGTCATCGTCATCGTCATCGTCATCGTCATCGTCATCGTCATCGGTCATCGTCATCGTCATCGTCATCGTCATCGTCATCGTCATCGTCATCGTCATCGTCATCGTCATCGTCATCGTCATCGTCATCGTCATCGTCATCGTCATCGTCATCGTCATCGTCATCGTCATCGTCATCGTCATCGTCATCGTCATCGTCATCGTCATCGTGTCATCGTCATCGTCATCGTCATCGTCATCGTCATCGTCATCGTCATCGTCATCGTCATCGTCATCGTCATCGTCATCGTCATCGTCATCGTCATCGTCATCGTCATCGTCATCGTCATCGTCATCGTCATCGTCATCGTCATCGTCATCGTCATCGTCATCGTCATCGTCATCGTCATCGTCATCGTCATCGTCATCGTCATCGTCATCGTCATCGTCATCGTCATCGTCATCGTCATCGTCATCGTCATCGTCATCGTCATCGTCATCGTCATCGTCATCGTCATCGTCATCGTCATCGTCATCGTCATCGTCATCGTCATCGTCATCGTCATCGTCATCGTCTACGTCATCGTCATCGTCATCGTCATCGTCATCGTGTCATCGTCATCGTCATCGTCATCGTCATCGTCATCGTCATCGTCATCGTCATCGTCATCGTCATCGTCATCGTCATCGTCATCGTGTCATCGTCATCGTCATCGTCATCGTCATCGTCATCGTCATCGTCATCGTCATCGTCATCGTCATCGTCATCGTCATCGTCATCGTCATCGTCATCGTCATCGTCATCGTCATCGTCATCGTCATCGTCATCGTCATCGTCATCGTCATCGTCATCGTCATCGTCATCGTCATCGTCATCGTCATCGTCATCGTCATCGTCATCGTCATCGTCATCGTCATCGTCATCGTCATCGTCATCGTCATCGTCATCGTCATCGTCATCGTCATCGTCATCGTCATCGTCATCGTCATCGTCATCGTCATCGTCATCGTCATCGTCTACGTCATCGTCTACGTCATCGTCATCGTCATCGTCTACGTCATCGTCATCGTCATCGTCATCGTCATCGTGTCATCGTCATCGTCATCGTCATCGTCATCGTCATCGTCATCGTCATCGTCATCGTCATCGTCATCGTCATCGTCATCGTCATCGTCATCGTCATCGTCATCGTCATCGTCATCGTCATCGTCATCGTCATCGTCATCGTCATCGTCATCGTCATCGTCATCGTCATCGTCATCGTCATCGTCATCGTCATCGTCATCGTCATCGTCATCGTCATCGTCATCGTCATCGTCATCGTCATCGTCATCGTCATCGTCATCGTCATCGTCATCGTCATCGTCATCGTCATCGTCATCGTCATCGTCATCGTCATCGTCATCGTCATCGTCATCGTCATCGTCATCGTCATCGTCATCGTCATCGTCATCGTCATCGTCATCGTCATCGTCATCGTCATCGTCATCGTCATCGTCATCGTCATCGTCATCGTCATCGTCATCGTCATCGTCATCGTCATCGTCATCGTCATCGTCATCGTCATCGTCATCGTCATCGTCATCGTCATCGTCATCGTCATCGTCATCGTCATCGTCATCGTCATCGTCATCGTCATCGTCATCGTCATCGTCATCGTCATCGTCATCGTCATCGTCATCGTCATCGTCATCGTCATCGTCATCGTCATCGTCATCGTCATCGTCATCGTCATCGTCATCGTCATCGTCATCGTCATCGTCATCGTCATCGTCATCGTCATCGTCATCGTCATCGTCATCGTCATCGTCATCGTCATCGTCATCGTCATCGTCATCGTCATCGTCATCGTCATCGTCATCGTCATCGTCATCGTCATCGTCATCGTCATCGTCATCGTCATCGTCATCGTCATCGTCATCGTCATCGTCATCGTCATCGTCATCGTCATCGTCATCGTCATCGTCATCGTCATCGTCATCGTCATCGTCATCGTCATCGTCATCGTCATCGTCATCGTCATCGTCATCGTCATCGTCATCGTCATCGTCATCGTCATCGTCATCGTCATCGTCATCGTCATCGTCATCGTCATCGTCATCGTCATCGTCATCGTCATCGTCATCGTCATCGTCATCGTCATCGTCATCGTCATCGTCATCGTCATCGTCATCGTCATCGTCATCGTCATCGTCATCGTCATCGTCATCGTCATCGTCATCGTCATCGTCATCGTCATCGTGTCATCGTCATCGTCATCGTCATCGTCATCGTCATCGTCATCGTCATCGTCATCGTCATCGTCATCGTCATCGTCATCGTCATCGTCATCGTCATCGTCATCGTCATCGTCATCGTCATCGTCATCGTCATCGTCATCGTCATCGTCATCGTCATCGTCATCGTCATCGTCATCGTGTCATCGTCATCGTCATCGTCATCGTGTCATCGTCATCGTCATCGTCATCGTCATCGTCATCGTCATCGTCATCGTCATCGTCATCGTCATCGTCATCGTCATCGTCATCGTCATCGTCATCGTCATCGTCATCGTCATCGTCATCGTCATCGTCATCGTCATCGTCATCGTCATCGTCATCGTCATCGTCATCGTCATCGTCATCGTCATCGTCATCGTCATCGTCATCGTCATCGTCATCGTCATCGTCATCGTCATCGTCATCGTCATCGTCATCGTCATCGTCATCGTCATCGTCATCGTCATCGTCATCGTCATCGTCATCGTCATCGTCATCGTCATCGTCATCGTCATCGTCATCGTCATCGTCATCGTCATCGTCATCGTCATCGTCATCGTCATCGTCATCGTCATCGTCATCGTCATCGTCATCGTCATCGTCATCGTCATCGTCATCGTCATCGTCATCGTCATCGTCATCGTCATCGTCATCGTCATCGTCATCGTCATCGTCATCGTCATCGTCATCGTCATCGTCATCGTCATCGTCATCGTCATCGTCATCGTCATCGTCATCGTCATCGTCATCGTCATCGTCATCGTCATCGTCATCGTCATCGTCATCGTCATCGTCATCGTCATCGTCATCGTCATCGTCATCGTCATCGTCATCGTCATCGTCATCGTCATCGTCATCGTCATCGTCATCGTCATCGTCATCGTCATCGTCATCGTCATCGTCATCGTCATCGTCATCGTCATCGTCATCGTCATCGTCATCGTCATCGTCATCGTCATCGTCATCGTCATCGTCATCGTCATCGTCATCGTCATCGTCATCGTCATCGTCATCGTCATCGTCATCGTCATCGTCATCGTCATCGTCATCGTCATCGTCTACGTCATCGTCATCGTCATCGTCATCTCGTCATCGTCATCGTCATCGTCATCGTGTCATCGTCATCGTCATCGTCATCGTCATCGTCATCGTCATCGTCATCGTCATCGTCATCGTCATCGTCATCGTCATCGTCATCGTCATCGTCATCGTCATCGTCATCGTCATCGTCATCGTCATCGTCATCGTCATCGTCATCGTCATCGTCATCGTCATCGTCATCGTCATCGTCATCGTGTCATCGTCATCGTCATCGTCATCGTCATCGTCATCGTCATCGTCATCGTCATCGTCATCGTCATCGTCATCGTCATCGTCATCGTCATCGTCATCGTCATCGTCATCGTCATCGTCATCGTCATCGTCATCGTCATCGTCATCGTCATCGTCATCGTCATCGTCATCGTCATCGTCATCGTCATCGTCATCGTCATCGTCATCGTCATCGTCATCGTCATCGTCATCGTCATCGTCATCGTCATCGTCATCGTCATCGTCATCGTCATCGTCATCGTCATCGTCATCGTCATCGTCATCGTCATCGTCATCGTCATCGTCATCGTCATCGTCATCGTCATCTTCATCGTCATCGTCATCGTCATCGTCATCGTCATCGTCATCGTCATCGTCATCGTCATCGTCATCGTCATCGTCATCGTCATCGTCATCGTCATCGTCATCGTCATCGTCATCGTCATCGTCATCGTCATCGTCATCGTCATCGTCATCGTCATCGTCATCGTCATCGTCATCGTCATCGTCATCGTCATCGTCATCGTCATCGTCATCGTCATCGTCATCGTCATCGTCATCGTCATCGTCATCGTCATCGTCATCGTCATCGTCATCGTCATCGTCATCGTCATCGTCATCGTCATCGTCATCGTCATCGTCATCGTCATCGTCATCGTCATCGTCATCGTCATCGTCATCGTCATCGTCATCGTCATCGTCATCGTCATCGTCATCGTCATCGTCATCGTCATCGTCATCGTCATCGTCATCGTCATCGTCATCGTCATCGTCATCGTCTACGTCATCGTCATCGTCATCGTCATCGTGTCATCGTCATCGTCATCGTCATCGTCATCGTCATCGTCATCGTCATCGTCATCGTCATCGTCATCGTCATCGTCATCGTCATCGTCATCGTCATCGTCATCGTCATCGTCATCGTCATCGTCATCGTCATCGTCATCGTCATCGTCATCGTCATCGTCATCGTCATCGTCATCGTCATCGTCATCGTCATCGTCATCGTCATCGTCATCGTCATCGTCATCGTCATCGTCATCGTCATCGTCATCGTCATCGTCATCGTCATCGTCATCGTCATCGTCATCGTCATCGTCATCGTCATCGTCATCGTCATCTTCATCGTCATCGTCATCGTCATCGTCATCGTCATCGTCATCGTCATCGTCATCGTCATCGTCATCGTCATCGTCATCGTCATCGTCATCGTCATCGTCATCGTCATCGTCATCGTCATCGTCATCGTCATCGTCATCGTCATCGTCATCGTCATCGTCATCGTCATCGTCATCGTCATCGTCATCGTCATCGTCATCGTCATCGTCATCGTCATCGTCATCGTCATCGTCATCGTCATCGTCATCGTCATCGTCATCGTCATCGTCATCGTCATCGTCATCGTCATCGTCATCGTCATCGTCATCGTCATCGTCATCGTCATCGTCATCGTCATCGTCATCGTCATCGTCATCGTCATCGTCATCGTCATCGTCATCGTCATCGTCATCGTCATCGTCATCGTCATCGTCATCGTCATCGTCATCGTCATCGTCATCGTCATCGTCATCGTCATCGTCATCGTCATCGTCATCGTCATCGTCATCGTCATCGTCATCGTCATCGTCATCGTCATCGTCATCGTCATCGTCATCGTCATCGTCATCGTCATCGTCATCGTCATCGTCATCGTCATCGTCATCGTCATCGTCATCGTCATCGTCATCGTCATCGTCATCGTCATCGTCATCGTCATCGTCATCGTCATCGTCATCGTCATCGTCATCGTCATCGTCATCGTCATCGTCATCGTCATCGTCATCGTCATCGTCATCGTCATCGTCATCGTCATCGTCATCGTCATCGTCATCGTCATCGTCATCGTCATCGTCATCGTCATCGTCATCGTCATCGTCATCGTCATCGTCATCGTCATCGTCATCGTCATCGTCATCGTCATCGTCATCGTCATCGTCATCGTCATCGTCATCGTCATCGTCATCGTCATCGTCATCGTCATCGTCATCGTCATCGTCATCGTCATCGTCATCGTCATCGTCATCGTCATCGTCATCGTCATCGTCATCGTCATCGTCATCGTCATCGTCATCGTCATCGTCATCGTCATCGTCATCGTCATCGTCATCGTCATCGTCATCGTCATCGTCATCGTCATCGTCATCGTCATCGTCATCGTCATCGTCATCGTCATCGTCATCGTCATCGTCATCGTCATCGTCATCGTCATCGTCATCGTCATCGTCATCGTCATCGTCATCGTCATCGTCATCGTCATCGTCATCGTCATCGTCATCGTCATCGTCATCGTCATCGTCATCGTCATCGTCATCGTCATCGTCATCGTCATCGTCATCGTCATCGTCATCGTCATCGTCATCGTCATCGTCATCGTCATCGTCATCGTCATCGTCATCGTCATCGTCATCGTCATCGTCATCGTCATCGTCATCGTCATCGTCATCGTCATCGTCATCGTCATCGTCATCGTCATCGTCATCGTCATCGTCATCGTCATCGTCATCGTCATCGTCATCGTCATCGTCATCGTCATCGTCATCGTCATCGTCATC
>JAYMYH010000018.1:4312863-4317863 GCA_037013635.1 Plagiodera versicolora
ATCGTCATCGTCATCGTCATCGTCATCGTCATCGTCATCGTCATCGCCATCGTCATCGTCATCGTCATCGTCATCGTCATCGTCATCGTCATCGTCATCGTCATCGTCATCGTCATCGTCATCGTCATCGTCATCGTCATCGTCATCGTCATCGTCATCGTCATCGTCATCGTCATCGTCATCGTCATCGTCATCGTCATCGTCATCGTCATCGTCATCGTCATCGTCATCGTCATCGTCATCGTCATCGTCATCGTCATCGTCATCGTCATCGTCATCGTCATCGTCATCGTCATCGTCATCGTCATCGTCATCGTCATCGTCATCGTCATCGTCATCGTCATCGTCATCGTCATCGTCATCGTCATCGTCATCGTCATCGTCATCGTCATCGTCATCGTCATCGTCATCGTCATCGTCATCGTCATCGTCATCGTCATCGTCATCGTCATCGTCATCGTCATCGTCATCGTCATCGTCATCGTCATCGTCATCGTCATCGTCATCGTCATCGTCATCGTCATCGTCATCGTCATCGTCATCGTCATCGTCATCGTCATCGTCATCGTCATCGTCATCGTCATCGTCATCGTCATCGTCATCGTCATCGTCATCGTCATCGTCATCGTCATCGTCATCGTCATCGTCATCGTCATCGTCATCGTCATCGTCATCGTCATCGTCATCGTCATCGTCATCGTCATCGTCATCGTCATCGTCATCGTCATCGTCATCGTCATCGTCATCGTCATCGTCATCGTCATCGTCATCGTCATCGTCATCGTCATCGTCATCGTCATCGTCATCGTCATCGTCATCGTCATCGTCATCGTCATCGTCATCGTCATCGTCATCGTCATCGTCATCGTCATCGTCATCGTCATCGTCATCGTCATCGTCATCGTCATCGTCATCGTCATCGTCATCGTCATCGTCATCGTCATCGTCATCGTCATCGTCATCGTCATCGTCATCGTCATCGTCATCGTCATCGTCATCGTCATCGTCATCGTCATCGTCATCGTCATCGTCATCGTCATCGTCATCGTCATCGTCATCGTCATCGTCATCGTCATCGTCATCGTCATCGTCATCGTCATCGTCATCGTCATCGTCATCGTCATCGTCATCGTCATCGTCATCGTCATCGTCATCGTCATCGTCATCGTCATCGTCATCGTCATCGTCATCGTCATCGTCATCGTCATCGTCATCGTCATCGTCATCGTCATCGTCATCGTCATCGTCATCGTCATCGTCATCGTCATCGTCTCGTCATCGTCATCGTCATCGTCATCGTCATCGTCATCGTCCATCGTCATCGTCATCGTCATCGTCATCGTCATCGTCATCGTCATCGTCATCGTCATCGTCATCGTCATCGTCATCGTCATCGTCATCGTCATCGTCATCTTCATCGTCATCGTCATCGTCATCGTCATCGTCATCGTCATCGTCATCGTCATCGTCATCGTCATCGTCATCGTCATCGTCATCGTCATCGTCATCGTCATCGTCATCGTCATCGTCATCGTCATCGTCATCGTCATCGTCATCGTCATCGTCATCGTCATCGTCATCGTCATCGTCATCGTCATCGTCATCGTCATCGTCCTCGTCATCGTCATCGTCATCGTCATCGTCATCGTCATCGTCATCGTCATCGTCATCGTCATCGTCATCGTCATCGTCATCGTCATCGTCATCGTCATCGTCATCGTCATCGTCATCGTCATCGTCATCGTCATCGTCATCGTCATCGTCATCGTCATCGTCTCGTCATCGTCATCGTCATCGTCATCATCGTCATCAATCCGATCGTCTTCGTCATCATCGTCTTCGTCATCATCGTCATCATCGTCTTCGTCATCATCGTCATCACATCGATTCATCGTCTCATCATCGTCATCATCGTCATCATCTTCATCATCGTCATCATCGTCATCATCGTCTTCGTCATCATCGTCATCATCGTCTTCGTCATCATCATCGTCATCATCGTCATCATCGTCATCATCGTCATCATCGTCATCATGGTCATCATCGTCATCATCGTCATCATAGTCATCATCGTCATCATCGTCATCGTCATCGTCATCGTCATCGTCATCGTCATCGTCATCGTCATCGTCATCGTCATCGTTCATCGTCATCGTCATCGTCATCGTCATCGTCATCGTCATCGTCATCGTCATCGTCATCGTCATCGTCATCGTCATCGTCATCGTCATCGTCATCGTCATCGTCAGCGTCATCGTCATCGTCATCGTCATCGTCATCGTCATCGTCATCGTCATCGTCATCGTCATCGTCATCGTCATCGTCATCGTCCCATCGTCATCGTCATCGTCATCGTCATCGTCATCGTCATCGTCATCGTCATCGTCATCGTCATCGTCATCGTCATCGTCATCGTCATCGTCATCGTCATCGTCATCGTCATCGTCATCGTCCATCGTCATCGTCATCGTCATCGTCATCGTCATCGTCATCGTCATCGTCATCGTCATCGTCATCTCATCGTCATCGTCATCGTCATCGTCATCGTCATCGTGTCATCGTCATCGTCATCGTCATCGTCATCGTCATCGTCATCGTCATCGTCATCGTCATCGTCATCGTCATCGTCATCGTCATCGTCATCGTCATCGTCATCGTCATCGTCATCGTCTCGTCATCGTCATCGTCATCGTCATCGTCATCGTCATCGTCATCGTCATCGTCATCGTCATCGTCATCGTCATCGTCATCGTCATCGTCATCGTCATCGTCATCGTCATCGTCATCGTCATCGTCATCGTCATCGTCATCGTCATCGTCATCGTCATCGTCATCGTCATCGTCATCGTCATCGTCATCGTCATCGTCATCGTCATCGTCATCGTCATCGTCATCGTCATCGTCATCGTCATCGTCATCGTCATCGTCATCGTCATCGTCATCGTCATCGTCATCGTCATCGTCATCGTCATCGTCATCGTCATCGTCATCGTCATCGTCATCGTCATCGTCATCGTCATCGTCATCGTCATCGTCATCGTCATCGTCATCGTCATCGTCATCGTCATCGTCATCGTCATCGTCATCGTCATCGTCATCGTCATCGTCATCGTCATCGTCATCGTCATCGTCATCGTCATCGTCATCGTCCATCGTCATCGTCATCGTCATCGTCATCGTCATCGTCATCGTCATCGTCATCGTCATCGTCATCGTCATCGTCATCGTCATCGTCATCGTCATCGTCATCGTCATCGTCATCGTCATCGTCATCGTCATCGTCATCGTCATCGTCATCGTCATCGTCATCGTCATCGTCATCGTCATCGTCATCGTCATCGTCATCGTCATCGTCATCGTCATCGTCATCGTCATCGTCATCGTCATCGTCATCGTCATCGTCATCGTCATCGTCATCGTCATCGTCATCGTCATCGTCATCGTCATCGTCATCGTCATCATCGTCATCATCGTCATCATCGTCATCATCGTCATCATCGTCCTGATCGTCTTCGTCATCATCGTCTTCGTCATCATCGTCATCATCGTCTTCGTCATCATCGTCATCACATCGTCATCATCGTCATCATCGTCATCATCGTCATCATCTTCATCATCGTCATCATCGTCATCATCGTCTTCGTCATCATCGTCATCATCGTCTTCGTCATCATCATCGTCATCATCGTCATCATCGTCATCATCGTCATCATCGTCATCATGGTCATCATCGTCATCATCGTCATCATAGTCATCATCGTCATCATCGTCATCGTCATCGTCATCGTCATCGTCATCGTCACATCGTCATCGTCATCGTCATCGTCATCGTCATCGTCATCGTCATCTCATCGTCATCCTCATCGTCATCCTCATCGTCATCGTCCATCGTCATCGTCATCGTCATCGTCATCGTCATCGTCATCCATCGTCATCGTCATCGTCATCGTCATCGTCATCGTCATCGTCATCGTCATCGTCATCGTCATCGTCATCGTCATCGTCATCGTCATCGTCATCGTCATCGTCATCGTCATCGTCATCGTCATCGTCATCGTCAATCGTCATCGTCATGCATCGTCATCGTCATCGTCATCGTCATCGTCATCGTCATCGTCATCGTCCATCGTCATCGTCATCGTCATCGTCATCGTCCATCGTCATCGTCATCGTCATCGTCATCTTCATCGTCATCGTCATCGTCATCGTCATCGTCATCGTCATCGTCATCGTCATCGTCATCGTCATCGTCATCGTCATCGTCATCGTCATCGTCATCGTCATCGTCAATCGTCATCGTCATCGTCATCGTCATCGTCATCGTCATCGTCATCGTCATCGTCATCGTCATCGTCATCGTCATCGTCATCGTCATCGTCCATCGTCATCGTCATCGTCATCGTCATCGTCATCGTCATCGTCATCGTCATCGTCATCGTCATCGTCATCGTCATCGTCATCGTCATCGTCATCGTCATCGTCATCGTCATCGTCACATCGTCATCGTCATCGTCATCGTCATCGTCATTCATCGTCATCGTCATCGTCATCGTCATCGTCATCGTCATCGTCATCGTCATCGTCATCGTCATCGTCATCGTCGTCATCGTCATCGTCATCGTCATCGTCATCGTCATCGTCATCGTCATCGTCATCGTCATCGTCATCGTCATCGTCATCGTCATCGTCATCGTCATCGTCATCGTCATCGTCATCGTCATCGTCATCGTCATCGTCATCGTCATCGTCATCGTCATCGTCATCGTCATCGTCATCGTCATCGTCATCGTCCATCGTCATCGTCATCGTCATCGTCATCGTCATCGTCATCGTCATCGTCATCGTCATCGTCATCGTCATCGTCATCGTCATCGTCATCGTCATCGTCATCGTCATCGTCATCGTCATCGTCATCGTCATCGTCATCGTCATCGTCATCGTCATCGTCATCGTCATCGTCATCGTCATCGTCATCGTCATCGTCATCGTCATCGTCATCG
>JAYMYH010000018.1:4322863-4365363 GCA_037013635.1 Plagiodera versicolora
ATCGTCATCATCGTCTTCGTCATCATCGTCATCATCGTCTTCGTCATCATCATCGTCATCATCGTCATCATCGTCATCATCGTCATCATCGTCATCATCGTCATCATCGTCATCATCGTCATCATCGTCATCATCGTCATCATCGTCATCATCGTCATCATGGTCATCATCGTCATCATGGTCATCATCGTCATCATCGTCATCATAGTCATCATCGTCATCATCGTCATCGTCATCGTCATCGTCATCGTCATCGTCATCGTCATCGTCATCGTCATCGTCATCGTCATCGTCATCGTCATCGTCATCGTCATCGTCATCGTCATCGTCATCGTCATCGTCATCGTCATCGTCATCGTCATCGTCATCGTCATCGTCATCGTCATCGTCATCGTCATCGTCATCGTCATCGTCATCGTCATCGTCATCGTCATCGTCATCGTCATCGTCATCGTCATCGTCATCGTCATCGTCATCGTCATCGTCATCGTCATCGTCATCGTCATCGTCATCGTCATCGTCATCGTCATCGTCATCGTCATCGTCATCGTCATCGTCATCGTCATCGTCATCGTCATCGTCATCGTCATCGTCATCGTCATCGTCATCGTCATCGTCATCGTCATCGTCATCGTCATCGTCATCGTCATCGTCATCGTCATCGTCATCGTCATCGTCATCGTCATCGTCATCGTCATCGTCATCGTCATCGTCATCGTCATCGTCATCGTCATCGTCATCGTCATCGTCATCGTCATCGTCATCGTCATCGTCATCATCGTCATCATCGTCATCGTCATCGTCATCATCGTCATCATCGTCATCATCGTCATCATCGTCATCATCGTCATCATCGTCATCATCGTCATCATCGTCATCATCGTCATCATCGTCATCATCGTCATCATCGTCATCATCGTCATCATCGTCATCATCGTCATCATCGTCATCATCATCATCATCGTCATCATCGTCATGATCGTCTTCGTCATCATCGTCATCATCGTCTTCGTCATCATCGTCATCACATCGTCATCATCGTCATCATCGTCATCATCGTCATCATCTTCATCATCGTCATCATCGTCATCATCGTCTTCGTCATCATCGTCATCATCGTCTTCGTCATCATCATCGTCATCATCGTCATCATCGTCATCATCGTCATCATCGTCATCATCGTCATCATCGTCATCATCGTCATCATCGTCATCATCGTCATCATCGTCATCATCGTCATCATCGTCACCATCGTCATCATCGTCATCATCGTCATCATCGTCATCATCGTCATCATCGTCATCATCGTCATCATCGTCATCATCGTCATCATCGTCATCATCATCATCATCGTCATCATCGTCATCATCGTCATCATCGTCATCATCGTCATCATCGTCATCATCGTCATCATCGTTATCATCGTCATCATCGTCATCATCGTCATCATCGTCATCATCGTCTTCGTCATCATCGTCATCACATCGTCATCATCGTCATCATCGTCATCATTGTCATCATCGTCATCATCGTCATCATCGTCATCATCGTCATCATCGTCATCATCATCATCGTCATCATCGTCATCATCGTCATCATCGTCATCATCGTCATCATCGTCATCATCGTCATCATCGTCATCATCGTCATCATCGTCATCATCGTCATCATCGTCATCATCGTCGTCATCATCGTCATCATCGTCATCATCGTCATCATCGTCATCATCGTCATCATCGTCATCATCGTCATCATCGTCATCATCGTCATCATCGTCATCATCGTCATCATCGTCATCATCGTCATCATCGTCATCATCGTCATCATCGTCATCATCGTCATCATCGTCATCATCGTCATCATCGTCATCATCGTCATCATCGTCATCATCGTCATCATCGTCATCATCGTCATCATCGTCATCATCGTCATCATCGTCATCATCGTCATCATCGTCATCATCGTCATCATCGTCATCATCGTCATCATCGTCATCATCGTCATCATCGTCATCATGGTCATCATCGTCATCATCGTCATCATCGTCATCATCGTATCATCGTCATCATCGTATCATCGTCATCATCGTCATCATCGTCATCATCGTCATCATCGTCATCATCGTCATCATCGTCATCATCGTCATCATCGTCATCATCGTCATCATCGTCATCATCGTCATCATCGTCATCATCGTCATCATCGTCATCATCGTCATCATCGTCATCATCGTCATCATCGTCATCATCGTCATCATCGTCATCATCGTCATCATCGTCATCATCGTCATCATCGTCATCATCGTCATCATCGTCATCATCGTCATCATCGTCATCATCGTCGTCATCATCGTCATCGTCTTCGTCATCATCGTCATCATCGTCATCATCGTCATCATCGTCATCATCGTCATCATCGTCATCATCGTCATCATCGTCATCATCGTCATCATCGTCATCATCGTAATCATCGTCATCATCGTCATCATCGTCATCATCATCATCGTCATCATCGTCATCATCATCGTCATCATCGTCATCATCGTCATCATCGTCATCATCGTCATCATCGTCATCATCGTCATCATCGTCATCATCGTCATCATCGTCATCATCGTCATCATCGTCATCATCGTCATCATCGTCATCATCGTCATCATCGTCATCATCGTCATCATCGTCATCATCGTCATCATCGTCATCATCGTCATCATCGTCATCATCGTCATCATTGTCATCATCGTCATCATCGTCATCATCGTCATCATCGTCATCATCGTCATCATCGTCATCATCGTCATCATCATCATCGTCATCATCGTCATCATCGTCATCATCATCATCGTCATCATCGTCATCATCATCGTCATCATCGTCATCATCGTCATCATCGTCATCATCGTCATCATCGTCATCATCGTCATCGTCTTCGTCATCATCGTCATCATCGTCATCATCGTCATCATCGTCATCATCGTCATCATCGTCATCATCGTCATCATAATCATCATCGTCATCGTCTTCGTCATCATCGTCATCATCGTCATCATCTTCATCATCGTCATCATCGTCATCATCTTCATCATCGTCATCTTCGTCATCTTCGTCATCATCGTCATCATCGTCATCATCGTCATCATCGTCATCATCGTCATCATCATCATCGTCATCATCGTCATCATCGTCATCATCATCGTCATCATCGTCATCATCGTCATCATCGTCATCATCGTCATCATCGTCATCATGGTCATCATCGTCATCATCGTCATCATCGTCATCATCGTCATCATCGTCATCATCGTCATCATCGTCATCATCGTCATCATCGTCTTCGTCATCATCGTCATCATCGTCATCATCGTCATCATCGTCATCATCGTCATCATCGTCATCATCGTCTTCGTCATCATCGTCATCATCGTCATCATCGTCATCATCGTCATCATCGTCATCATCGTCATCATCGTCATCATCGTCATCATTGTCATCATTGTCATCATCGTCATCATCGTCATCATCGTCATCATCGTCATCATCGTCATCATCGTCATCATCGTCATCATCGTCATCATCGTCATCATCGTCATCATCGTCATCATCGTCATCATCGTCATCATGGTCATCATCGTCATCATCGTCATCATCGTCATCATCGTATCATCGTCATCATCGTATCATCGTCATCATCGTCATCATCGTCATCATCGTCTTCGTCAGCATCGTCATCATCGTCATCATCGTCATCATCGTCATCATCGTCATCATCGTCATCATCGTCATCATCGTCATCATCGTCATCATCGTCATCATCGTCATCATCGTCATCATCGTCATCATCGTCATCATCGTCATCATCGTCATCATCGTCATCATCGTCATCATCGTCATCATCGTCATCATCGTCATCATCGTCATCATCGTCATCATCGTCATCATCGTCATCATCATCATCGTCATCATCGTCATCATCATCGTCATCATCGTCATCATCGTCATCATCGTCATCATCGTCATCATCGTCATCATCGTCATCATCGTCATCATCGTCATCATCGTCATCATCGTCATCATCGTCATCATCGTCATCATCGTCATCATCGTCATCATCGTCATCATCATCATCGTCATCATCGTCATCATCGTCATCATCATCATCGTCATCATCGTCATCATCATCGTCATCATCGTCATCATCGTCATCATCGTCATCATCGTCATCATCGTCATCGTCTTCGTCATCATCGTCATCATCGTCATCATCGTCATCGTCTCCGTCATCATCGTCATCATCGTCATCATCGTCATCATCGTCATCATCGTCATCATCGTCATCATCGTCAGCATCGTCATCATCGTCATCATCGTCATCGTCTTCGTCATCATCGTCATCATCGTCATCATCTTCATCATCGTCATCATCGTCATCATCTTCATCATCGTCATCTTCGTCATCTTCGTCATCATCGTCATCATCGTCATCATCGTCATCATCGTCATCATCGTCATCATCATCATCGTCATCATCGTCATCATCGTCATCATCGTCATCATCATCGTCATCATCGTCATCATCGTCATCATCGTCATCATCGTCATCATCGTCATCATCGTCATCATCGTCATCATCGTCATCATCGTCATCATCGTCATCATCGTCATCATCGTCATCATCGTCATCATCGTCATCATCGTCATCATCGTCATCATCGTCATCATCGTCCTCATCGTCATCATCGTCATCATCGTCATCATCGTCATCATCGTCTTCGTCATCATCGTCATCATCGTCATCATCGTCATCATCGTCATCATCGTCATCATCGTCATCATCGTCATCATCGTCATCATCGTCATCATCGTCACCATCGTCATCATGGTCATCATGGTCATCATGGTCATCATGGTCATCATCGTCATCATCGTCATCATCGTCATCATCGTCATCATCGTCATCATCGTCATCATCGTCATCATCGTCATCATCGTCATCATCGTCATCATCGTCATCATCGTCATCATCGTCATCATCGTCATCATCGTCATCATCGTCATCATCGTCATCATCGTCATCATCGTCATCATCGTCACCATCGTCATCATCGTCATCATCGTCATCATCGTCATCATCGTCATCATCGTCATCATCGTCATCATCGTCATCATCGTCATCATCGTCATCATCGTCATCGTCATCGTCATCGTCATCGTCATCGTCATCGTCATCGTCATCGTCATCGTCATCGTCATCGTCATCGTCATCGTCATCGTCATCGTCATCGTCATCGTCATCGTCATCGTCATCGTCATCGTCATCGTCATCGTCATCGTCATCGTCATCGTCATCGTCATCGTCATCGTCATCGTCATCGTCATCGTCATCGTCATCGTCATCGTCATCGTCATCGTCATCGTCATCGTCATCGTCATCGTCATCGTCATCGTCATCGTCATCGTCATCGTCATCGTCATCGTCATCGTCATCGTCATCGTCATCGTCATCGTCATCGTCATCGTCATCGTCATCGTCATCGTCATCGTCATCGTCATCGTCATCGTCATCGTCATCGTCATCGTCATCGTCATCGTCATCGTCATCGTCATCGTCATCGTCATCGTCATCGTCATCGTCATCGTCATCGTCATCGTCATCGTCATCGTCATCGTCATCGTCATCGTCATCGTCATCGTCATCGTCATCGTCATCGTCATCGTCATCGTCATCGTCATCGTCATCGTCATCGTCATCGTCATCGTCATCGTCATCGTCATCGTCATCGTCATCGTCATCGTCATCGTCATCGTCATCGTCATCGTCATCGTCATCGTCATCGTCATCGTCATCGTCATCGTCATCGTCATCGTCATCGTCATCGTCATCGTCATCGTCATCGTCATCGTCATCGTCATCGTCATCGTCATCGTCATCGTCATCGTCATCGTCATCGTCATCGTCATCGTCATCGTCATCGTCATCGTCATCGTCATCGTCATCGTCATCGTCATCGTCATCGTCATCGTCATCGTCATCGTCATCGTCATCGTCATCGTCATCGTCATCGTCATCGTCATCGTCATCGTCATCGTCATCGTCATCGTCATCGTCATCGTCATCGTCATCGTCATCGTCATCGTCATCGTCATCGTCATCGTCATCGTCATCGTCATCGTCATCGTCATCGTCATCGTCATCGTCATCGTCATCGTCATCGTCATCGTCATCGTCATCGTCATCGTCATCGTCATCGTCATCGTCATCGTCATCGTCATCGTCATCGTCATCGTCATCGTCATCGTCATCGTCATCGTCATCGTCATCGTCATCGTCATCGTCATCGTCATCGTCATCGTCATCGTCATCGTCATCGTCATCGTCATCGTCATCGTCATCGTCATCGTCATCGTCATCGTCATCGTCATCGTCATCGTCATCGTCATCGTCATCGTCATCGTCATCGTCATCGTCATCGTCATCGTCATCGTCATCGTCATCGTCATCGTCATCGTCATCGTCATCGTCATCGTCATCGTCATCGTCATCGTCATCGTCATCGTCATCGTCATCGTCATCGTCATCGTCATCGTCATCGTCATCGTCATCGTCATCGTCATCGTCATCGTCATCGTCATCGTCATCGTCATCGTCATCGTCATCGTCATCGTCATCGTCATCGTCATCGTCATCGTCATCGTCATCGTCATCGTCATCGTCATCGTCATCGTCATCGTCATCGTCATCGTCATCGTCATCGTCATCGTCATCGTCATCGTCATCGTCATCGTCATCGTCATCGTCATCGTCATCGTCATCGTCATCGTCATCGTCATCGTCATCGTCATCGTCATCGTCATCGTCATCGTCATCGTCATCGTCATCGTCATCGTCATCGTCATCGTCATCGTCATCGTCATCGTCATCGTCATCGTCATCGTCATCGTCATCGTCATCGTCATCGTCATCGTCATCGTCATCGTCATCGTCATCGTCATCGTCATCGTCATCGTCATCGTCATCGTCATCGTCATCGTCATCGTCATCGTCATCGTCATCGTCATCGTCATCGTCATCGTCATCGTCATCGTCATCGTCATCGTCATCGTCATCGTCATCGTCATCGTCATCGTCATCGTCATCGTCATCGTCATCGTCATCGTCATCGTCATCGTCATCGTCATCGTCATCGTCATCGTCATCGTCATCGTCATCGTCATCGTCATCGTCATCGTCATCGTCATCGTCATCGTCATCGTCATCGTCATCGTCATCGTCATCGTCATCGTCATCGTCATCGTCATCGTCATCGTCATCGTCATCGTCATCGTCATCGTCATCGTCATCGTCATCGTCATCGTCATCGTCATCGTCATCGTCATCGTCATTCGTCATCGTCATCGTCATCGTCATCGTCATCGTCATCGTCATCGTCATCGTCATCGTCATCGTCATCGTCATCGTCATCGTCATCGTCATCGTCATCGTCATCGTCATCGTCATCGTCATCGTCATCGTCATCGTCATCGTCATCGTCATCGTCATCGTCATCGTCATCGTCATCGTCATCGTCATCGTCATCGTCATCGTCATCGTCATCGTCATCGTCATCGTCATCGTCATCGTCATCGTCATCGTCATCGTCATCGTCATCGTCATCGTCATCGTCATCGTCATCGTCATCGTCATCGTCATCATCGTCATCGTCATCGTCATCGTCATCATCGTCATCATCGTCATCATCGTCATCATCGTCATCATCGTCATCATCGTCATCATCGTCGTCATCATCATCATCGTCATCATCGTCATCATCGTCATCATCATCGTCATCGTCATCATCGTCATCATCGTCATCATCGTCATCGTCATCGTCATCGTCATCGTCATCGTCATCGTCATCGTCATCGTCATCGTCATCGTCATCGTCATCGTCATCGTCATCGTCATCGTCATCGTCATCGTCATCGTCATCGTCATCGTCATCGTCATCGTCATCGTCATCGTCATCGTCATCGTCATCGTCATCGTCATCGTCATCGTCATCGTCATCGTCATCGTCATCGTCATCGTCATCGTCATCGTCATCGTCATCGTCATCGTCATCGTCATCGTCATCGTCATCGTCATCATCGTCATCGTCATCGTCATCGTCATCATCGTCATCATCGTCATCATCGTCATCATCGTCATCATCGTCATCATCGTCGTCATCATCATCATCGTCATCATCGTCATCATCGTCATCATCATCGTCATCGTCATCATCGTCATCATCGTCATCATCGTCATCATCGTCATCATCGTCATCATCGTCATCATCGTCATCATCGTCATCATCGTCATCATCGTCATCATCGTCATCGTCATCGACATCGTCATCATCGTCATCGTCATCATCGTCATCATCGTCATCATCGTCATCATCGTCATCGTCATCGTCATCGTCATCGTCATCGTCATCGTCATCGTCATCGTCATCGTCATCGTCATCGTCATCGTCATCGTCATCGTCATCGTCATCGTCATCGTCATCGTCATCGTCATCGTCATCGTCATCGTCATCGTCATCGTCATCGTCATCGTCATCGTCATCGTCATCGTCATCGTCATCGTCATCGTCATCGTCATCGTCATCATCGTCATCATCGTCATCATCGTCATCATCGTCATCATCGTCATCATCGTCATCATCGTCATCATCGTCATCATCGTCATCATCGTCATCATCGTCATCATCGTCATCATCGTCATCGTTATCGTCATCGTCATCGTCATCGTCATCGTCATCGTCATCGTCATCGTCATCGTCATCGTCATCGTCATCGTCATCGTCATCGTCATCGTCATCGTCATCGTCATCGTCATCGTCATCGTCATCGTCATCGTCATCGTCATCGTCATCGTCATCGTCATCGTCATCGTCATCGTCATCGTCATCGTCATCGTCATCGTCATCGTCATCGTCATCGTCATCGTCATCGTCATCGTCATCGTCATCGTCATCGTCATCGTCATCGTCATCGTCATCGTCATCGTCATCGTCATCGTCATCGTCATCGTCATCGTCATCGTCATCGTCATCGTCATCGTCATCGTCATCGTCATCGTCATCGTCATCGTCATCGTCATCGTCATCGTCATCGTCATCGTCATCGTCATCGTCATCGTCATCGTCATCGTCATCGTCATCGTCATCGTCATCGTCATCGTCATCGTCATCGTCATCGTCATCGTCATCGTCATCGTCATCGTCATCGTCATCGTCATCGTCATCGTCATCGTCATCGTCATCGTCATCGTCATCGTCATCGTCATCGTCATCGTCATCGTCATCGTCATCGTCATCGTCATCGTCATCGTCATCGTCATCGTCATCGTCATCGTCATCGTCATCGTCATCGTCATCGTCATCGTCATCGTCATCGTCATCGTCATCGTCATCGTCATCGTCATCGTCATCGTCATCGTCATCGTCATCGTCATCGTCATCGTCATCGTCATCGTCATCGTCATCGTCATCGTCATCGTCATCGTCATCGTCATCGTCATCGTCATCGTCATCGTCATCGTCATCGTCATCGTCATCGTCATCGTCATCGTCATCGTCATCGTCATCGTCATCGTCATCGTCATCGTCATCATCGTCATCGTCATCGTCATCGTCATCGTCATCGTCATCGTCATCGTCATCGTCATCGTCATCGTCATCGTCATCGTCATCGTCATCGTCATCGTCATCGTCATCGTCATCGTCATCGTCATCGTCATCGTCATCGTCATCGTCATCGTCATCGTCATCGTCATCGTCATCGTCATCGTCATCGTCATCGTCATCGTCATCGTCATCGTCATCGTCATCGTCATCGTCATCGTCATCGTCATCGTCATCGTCATCGTCATCGTCATCGTCATCGTCATCGTCATCGTCATCGTCATCGTCATCGTCATCGTCATCGTCATCGTCATCGTCATCGTCATCGTCATCGTCATCGTCATCGTCATCGTCATCGTCATCGTCATCGTCATCGTCATCGTCATCGTCATCGTCATCGTCATCGTCATCGTCATCGTCATCGTCATCGTCATCGTCATCGTCATCGTCATCGTCATCGTCATCGTCATCGTCATCGTCATCGTCATCGTCATCGTCATCGTCATCGTCATCGTCATCGTCATCGTCATCGTCATCGTCATCGTCATCGTCATCGTCATCGTCATCGTCATCGTCATCGTCATCGTCATCGTCATCGTCATCGTCATCGTCATCGTCATCGTCATCGTCATCGTCATCGTCATCGTCATCGTCATCGTCATCGTCATCGTCATCGTCATCGTCATCGTCATCATCGTCATCGTCATCGTCATCGTCATCATCGTTATCATCGTCATCATCGTCATCATCGTCATCATCGTCATCATCGTCATCATCGTCGTCATCATCATCATCGTCATCATCGTCATCATCGTCATCATCATCGTCATCGTCATCATCGTCATCATCGTCATCATCGTCATCATCGTCATCATCGTCATCATCGTCATCATCGTCATCATCGTCATCGTCATCGACATCGTCATCATCGTCATCGTCATCATCGTCATCAGCGTCATCATCGTCATCATCGTCATCATGGTCATCATCGTCATCATCGTCATCATCGTCATCATCGTCATCATCGTCATCATCGTCATCATCGTCATCATGGTCATCATCGTCATCATCGTCATCATCGTCATCATCGTCATCATCGTCATCATCGTCATCATCGTCATCATCGTCATCATCGTCATCATCGTCATCATCGTCATCATCGTCATCATCGTCATCATCGTCATCATCGTCATCATCGTCATCATCGTCATCATCGTCATCATCGTCATCATCGTCATCATCGTCATCATCGTCATCATCGTCATCATCGTCATCATCGTCATCATCGTCATCATCGTCATCATCGTCATCATCGTCATCTTCATCGTCATCGTCATCGTCATCGTCATCGTCATCGTCATCGTCATCGTCATCGTCATCGTCATCGTCATCGTCATCGTCATCGTCATCGTCATCGTCATCGTCATCGTCATCGTCATCGTCATCGTCATCGTCATCGTCATCGTCATCGTCATCGTCATCGTCATCGTCATCGTCATCGTCATCGTCATCGTCATCGTCATCGTCATCGTCATCGTCATCGTCATCGTCATCGTCATCGTCATCGTCATCGTCATCGTCATCGTCATCGTCATCGTCATCGTCATCGTCATCGTCATCGTCATCGTCATCGTCATCGTCATCGTCATCGTCATCGTCATCGTCATCGTCATCGTCATCGTCATCGTCATCGTCATCGTCATCGTCATCGTCATCGTCATCGTCATCGTCATCGTCATCGTCATCGTCATCGTCATCGTCATCGTCATCGTCATCGTCATCGTCATCGTCATCGTCATCGTCATCGTCATCGTCATCGTCATCGTCATCGTCATCGTCATCGTCATCGTCATCGTCATCGTCATCGTCATCGTCATCGTCATCGTCATCGTCATCGTCATCGTCATCGTCATCGTCATCGTCATCGTCATCGTCATCGTCATCGTCATCGTCATCGTCATCGTCATCGTCATCGTCATCGTCCATCGTCATCGTCATCGTCATCGTCATCGTCATCGTCATCGTCATCGTCATCGTCATCGTCATCGTCATCGTCATCGTCATCGTCATCGTCATCGTCATCGTCATCGTCATCGTCATCGTCATCGTCATCGTCATCGTCATCGTCATCGTCATCGTCATCGTCATCGTCATCGTCATCGTCATCGTCATCGTCATCGTCATCGTCATCGTCATCGTCATCGTCATCGTCATCGTCATCGTCATCGTCATCGTCATCGTCATCGTCATCGTCATCGTCATCGTCATCGTCATCGTCATCGTCATCGTCATCGTCATCGTCATCGTCATCGTCATCGTCATCGTCATCGTCATCGTCATCGTCATCGTCATCGTCATCGTCATCGTCATCGTCATCGTCATCGTCATCGTCATCGTCATCGTCATCGTCATCGTCATCGTCATCGTCATCGTCATCGTCATCGTCATCGTCATCGTCATCGTCATCGTCATCGTCATCGTCATCGTCATCGTCATCGTCATCGTCATCGTCATCGTCATCGTCATCGTCATCGTCATCGTCATCGTCATCGTCATCGTCATCGTCATCGTCATCGTCATCGTCATCGTCATCGTCATCGTCATCGTCATCGTCATCGTCATCGTCATCGTCATCGTCATCGTCATCGTCATCGTCATCGTCATCGTCATCGTCATCGTCATCGTCATCGTCATCGTCATCGTCATCGTCATCGTCATCGTCATCGTCATCGTCATCGTCATCGTCATCGTCATCGTCATCGTCATCGTCATCGTCATCGTCATCGTCATCGTCATCGTCATCGTCATCGTCATCGTCATCGTCATCGTCATCGTCATCGTCATCGTCATCGTCATCGTCATCGTCATCGTCATCGTCATCGTCATCGTCATCGTCATCGTCATCGTCATCGTCATCGTCATCGTCATCGTCATCGTCATCGTCATCGTCATCGTCATCGTCATCGTCATCGTCATCGTCATCGTCATCGTCATCGTCATCGTCATCGTCATCGTCATCGTCATCGTCATCGTCATCGTCATCGTCATCGTCATCGTCATCGTCATCGTCATCGTCATCGTCATCGTCATCGTCATCGTCATCGTCATCGTCATCGTCATCGTCATCGTCATCGTCATCGTCATCGTCATCGTCATCGTCATCGTCATCGTCATCGTCATCGTCATCGTCATCGTCATCGTCATCGTCATCGTCATCGTCATCGTCATCGTCATCGTCATCGTCATCGTCATCGTCATCGTCATCGTCATCGTCATCGTCATCGTCATCGTCATCGTCATCGTCATCGTCATCGTCATCGTCATCGTCATCGTCATCGTCATCGTCATCGTCATCGTCATCGTCATCGTCATCGTCATCGTCATCGTCATCGTCATCGTCATCGTCATCGTCATCGTCATCGTCATCGTCATCGTCATCGTCATCGTCATCGTCATCGTCATCGTCATCGTCATCGTCATCGTCATCGTCATCGTCATCGTCATCGTCATCGTCATCGTCATCGTCATCGTCATCGTCATCGTCATCGTCATCGTCATCGTCATCGTCATCGTCATCGTCATCGTCATCGTCATCGTCATCGTCATCGTCATCGTCATCGTCATCGTCATCGTCATCGTCATCGTCATCGTCATCGTCATCGTCATCGTCATCGTCATCGTCATCGTCATCGTCATCGTCATCGTCATCGTCATCGTCATCGTCATCGTCATCGTCATCGTCATCGTCATCGTCATCGTCATCGTCATCGTCATCGTCATCGTCATCGTCATCGTCATCGCATCGTCATCGTCATCGTCATCGTCATCGTCATCGTCATCGTCATCGTCATCGTCATCGTCATCGTCATCGTCATCGTCATCGTCATCGTCATCGTCATAGTCATCGTCATCTTCATCGTCATCGTCATAGTCATCGTCATCGTCATCGTCATCGTCATCGTCATCGTCATCGTCATCGTCATCGTCATCGTCATCGTCATCGTCATCGTCATCGTCATCGTCATCGTCATCGTCATCGTCATCGTCATCGTCATCGTCATCGTCATCGTCATCGTCATCGTCATCGTCATCGTCATCGTCATCGTCATCGTCATCGTCATCGTCATCGTCATCGTCATCGTCATCGTTCATCGTCATCGTCATCGTCATCGTCATCGTCATCGTCATCGTCATCGTCATCGTCATCGTCATCGTCATCGTCATCGTCATCGTCATCGTCATCGTCATCGTCATCGTCATCGTCATCGTCATCGTCATCGTCATCGTCATCGTCATCGTCATCGTCATCGTCATCGTCATCGTCATCGTCATCGTCATCGTCATCGTCATCGTCATCGTCATCGTCATCGTCATCGTCATCGTCATCGTCATCGTCATCGTCATCGTCATCGTCATCGTCATCGTCATCGTCATCGTCATCGTCATCGTCATCGTCATCGTCTTCGTCATCGTCATCGTCATCGTCATCGTCATCGTCATCGTCATCGTCATCGTCATCGTCATCGTCATCGTCATCGTCATCGTCATCGTCATCGTCATCGTCATCGTCATCGTCATCGTCATCGTCATCGTCATCGTCATCGTCATCGTCATCGTCATCGTCATCGTCATCGTCATCGTCATCGTCATCGTCATCGTCATCGTCATCGTCATCGTCATCGTCATCGTCATCGTCATCGTCATCGTCATCGTCATCGTCATCGTCATCGTCATCGTCATCGTCATCGTCATCGTCATCGTCATCGTCATCGTCATCGTCATCGTCATCGTCATCGTCATCGTCATCGTCATCGTCATCGTCATCGTCATCGTCATCGTCATCGTCATCGTCATCGTCATCGTCATCGTCATCGTCATCGTCATCGTCATCGTCATCGTCATCGTCATCGTCATCGTCATCGTCATCGTCATCGTCATCATCGTCATCATCGTCATCATCGTCATCATCGTCATCATCGTAATCATCGTCATCATCGTCATCATCGTCATCATCGTCATCATCGTCATCATCGTCATCATCGTCATCATCATCATCATCGTCATCATCGTCATGATCCGTCCTTCGTCATCATCGTCATCATCGTCTTCGTCATCATCGTCATCATCGTCTTCGTCATCATCGTCATCACATCGTCATCATCGTCATCATCGTCATCATCGTCATCATCTTCATCATCGTCATCATCGTCATCATCGTCTTCGTCATCATCGTCATCATCGTCTTCGTCATCATCGTCATCATCGTCTTGGTCATCATCGTCATCATCGTCATCACATCGTCATCATCGTCATCATCGTCATCATCGTCATCATCGTCATCATCGTCATCATCGTCATCATCGTCATCATCGTCATCATCGTCATCATCGTCATCATCGTCATCATCGTCATCATGGTCATCATCGTCATCATCGTCATCATAGTCATCATCGTCATCATCGTCATCATCGTCATCATCATCATCATCGTCATCATCGTCATCATCGTCATTATCGTCATCATCGTCATCATCGTAATCATCGTCATCGTCGTTATCATCGTCATCATCGTCATCATCGTCTTCGTCATCATCGTCATCATCGTCTTCGTCATCATCGTCATCACATCTTCATCATCGTCATCATCGTCATCATCGTCATCATCGTCATCATCGTCATCATCGTCATCATCGTCATCATCGTCATCATCGTCATCATCGTCATCATCGTCATCATCGTCATCATCGTCATCATCGTCATCATCGTCATCATCGTCATCATCGTCATCATCGTCATCATCGTCATCATCGTCATCATCGTCATCATCGTCATCATCGTCATCATCGTCATCATCGTCATCATCGTCATCATCGTCATCATCGTCATCATCGTCATCATCGTCATCATCGTCATCATCGTCATCATCGTCATCATCGTCATCATCGTCATCATCGTCATCATCGTAATCATCGTCATCATCGTCATCATCGTCATCATCGTCATCATCGTCATCATCGTCTTCGTCATCATCGTCATCACATCGTCATCATCGTCATCATCGTCATCATTGTCATCATCGTCATCATCGTCATCATCGTCATCATCGTCATCATCGTCATCATCATCATCGTCATCATCGTCATCATCGTCATCATCGTCATCATCGTCATCATCGTCTTCATCGTCATCATCGATATCATCGTCATCATCGTCATCATCGTCATCATCATCATCGTCATCATCGACATCATCATCGTCATCATCGTCATCATCGTCATCATCGTCATCATCGTCATCATCGTCATCATCGTCATCATCGTCATCATCGTCATCATCGTCATCATCGTCATCATCGTCATCATCGTCATCATCGTCATCATCGTCATCATCGTCATCATCGTCATCATCGTCATCATCGTCATCATCGTCATCATCGTCATCATCGTCATCATCGTCATCATCGTCATCATGGTCATCATCGTCATCATCGGTCATCATCGTCATCATCGTATCATCGTCATCATCGTCATCATCGTCATCATCGTCATCATCGTCATCATCGTCATCATCGTCATCATCGTCATCATCGTCATCATCGTCATCATCGTCATCATCGTCATCATCGTCATCATCGTCATCATCGTCATCATCGTCATCATCGTCATCATCGTCATCATCGTCATCATCGTGATCATCGTCATCATCGTCATCATCGTCATCATCGTCATCATCGTCATCATCGTCATCATCGTCATCATCGTCATCATCGTCATCATCGTCATCATCGTCATCATCGTCATCATCGTCATCATCGTCATCATCGTCATCATCGTCATCATCGTCATCATCGTCATCATCGTCATCATCGTCATCATCGTCATCATCGTCATCATCGTCATCATCGTCATCATCGTCATCATCGTCATCGTCTCGTCATCATCGTCATCATCGTCATCATCGTCATCATCGTCATCATCGTCATCATCGTCATCATCGTCATCATCGTCATCATCGTCATCATCGTCATCATCGTCATCATCGTCATCATCGTCATCATCGTCATCATCGTCATCATCGTCATCATCGTCATCATCGTCATCATCGTCATCATCGTCATCATCGTCATCATCGTCATCATCGTCATCATCATCATCGTCATCATCGTCATCATCATCGTCATCATCGTCATCATCGTCATCATCGTCATCATCGTCATCATCGTCATCATCGTCATCATCGTCATCATCGTCATCATCGTCATCATCGTCATCATCGTCATCATCGTCATCATCGTCATCATCGTCATCATCGTCATCATTGTCATCATCGTCATCATCGTCATCATCGTCATCATCGTCATCATCGTCATCATCGTCATCATCATCATCGTCATCATCGTCATCATCGTCATCATCATCATCGTCATCATCGTCATCATCATCGTCATCATCGTCATCATCGTCATCATCGTCATCATCGTCATCATCGTCATCGTCTTCGTCATCATCGTCATCATCGTCATCATCGTCATCATCGTCATCATCGTCATCATCGTCATCATCGTCATCATCGTCATCATCGTCATCATCGTCATCATCGTCATCGTCTTCGTCATCATCGTCATCATCGTCATCATCGTCATCATCGTCATCATCGTCATCATCTTCATCATCGTCATCTTCGTCATCTTCGTCATCATCGTCATCATCGTCATCATCGTCATCGTCATCGTCATCGTCATCGTCATCGTCATCGTCATCGTCATCGTCATCGTCATCGTCATCGTCATCGTCATCGTCATCGTCATCGTCATCGTCATCGTCATCGTCATCGTCATCGTCATCGTCATCGTCATCGTCATCGTCATCGTCATCGTCATCGTCATCGTCATCGTCATCGTCATCGTCATCGTCATCGTCATCGTCATCGTCATCGTCATCGTCATCGTCATCGTCATCGTCATCGTCATCGTCATCGTCATCGTCATCGTCATCGTCATCGTCATCGTCATCGTCATCGTCATCGTCATCGTCATCGTCATCGTCATCGTCATCGTCATCGTCATCGTCATCGTCATCGTCATCGTCATCGTCATCGTCATCGTCATCGTCATCGTCATCGTCATCGTCATCGTCATCGTCATCGTCATCGTCATCGTCATCGTCATCGTCATCGTCATCGTCATCGTCATCGTCATCGTCATCGTCATCGTCATCGTCATCGTCATCGTCATCGTCATCGTCATCGTCATCGTCATCGTCATCGTCATCGTCATCGTCATCGTCATCGTCATCGTCATCGTCATCGTCATCGTCATCGTCATCGTCATCGTCATCGTCATCGTCATCGTCATCGTCATCGTCATCGTCATCGTCATCGTCATCGTCATCGTCATCGTCATCGTCATCGTCATCGTCATCGTCATCGTCATCGTCATCGTCATCGTCATCGTCATCGTCATCGTCATCGTCATCGTCATCGTCATCGTCATCGTCATCGTCATCGTCATCGTCATCGTCATCGTCATCGTCATCGTCATCGTCATCGTCATCGTCATCGTCATCGTCATCGTCATCGTCATCGTCATCGTCATCGTCATCGTCATCGTCATCGTCATCGTCATCGTCATCGTCATCGTCATCGTCATCGTCATCGTCATCGTCATCGTCATCGTCATCGTCATCGTCATCGTCATCGTCATCGTCATCGTCATCGTCATCGTCATCGTCATCGTCATCGTCATCGTCATCGTCATCGTCATCGTCATCGTCATCGTCATCGTCATCGTCATCGTCATCGTCATCGTCATCGTCATCGTCATCGTCATCGTCATCGTCATCGTCATCGTCATCGTCATCGTCATCGTCATCGTCATCGTCATCGTCATCGTCATCGTCATCGTCATCGTCATCGTCATCGTCATCGTCATCGTCATCGTCATCGTCATCGTCATCGTCATCGTCATCGTCATCGTCATCGTCATCGTCATCGTCATCGTCATCGTCATCGTCATCGTCATCGTCATCGTCATCGTCATCGTCATCGTCATCGTCATCGTCATCGTCATCGTCATCGTCATCGTCATCGTCATCGTCATCGTCATCGTCATCGTCATCGTCATCGTCATCGTCATCGTCATCGTCATCGTCATCGTCATCGTCATCGTCATCGTCATCGTCATCGTCATCGTCATCGTCATCGTCATCGTCATCGTCATCGTCATCGTCATCGTCATCGTCATCGTCATCGTCATCGTCATCGTCATCGTCATCGTCATCGTCATCGTCATCGTCATCGTCATCGTCATCGTCATCGTCATCGTCATCGTCATCGTCATCGTCATCGTCATCGTCATCGTCATCGTCATCGTCATCGTCATCGTCATCGTCATCGTCATCGTCATCGTCATCGTCATCGTCATCGTCATCGTCATCGTCATCGTCATCGTCATCGTCATCGTCATCGTCATCGTCATCGTCATCGTCATCGTCATCGTCATCGTCATCGTCATCGTCATCGTCATCGTCATCGTCATCGTCATCGTCATCGTCATCGTCATCGTCATCGTCATCGTCATCGTCATCGTCATCGTCATCGTCATCGTCATCGTCATCGTCATCGTCATCGTCATCGTCATCGTCATCGTCATCGTCATCGTCATCGTCATCGTCATCGTCATCGTCATCGTCATCGTCATCGTCATCGTCATCGTCATCGTCATCGTCATCGTCATC
Source organism: Plagiodera versicolora (assembly GCA_037013635.1). Classification (NCBI taxonomy): domain Eukaryota; kingdom Metazoa; phylum Arthropoda; class Insecta; order Coleoptera; family Chrysomelidae; genus Plagiodera; species Plagiodera versicolora. The sequence continues at coordinate 4,342,243 of JAYMYH010000018.1, forward strand.
GTCATCGTCATCGTCATCGTCATCGTCATCGTCATCGTCATCGTCATCGTCATCGTCATCGTCATCGTCATCGTCATCGTCATCGTCATCGTCATCGTCATCGTCATCGTCATCGTCATCGTCATCGTCATCGTCATCGTCATCGTCATCGTCATCGTCATCGTCATCGTCATCGTCATCGTCATCGTCATCGTCATCGTCATCGTCATCGTCATCGTCATCGTCATCGTCATCGTCATCGTCATCGTCATCGTCATCGTCATCGTCATCGTCATCGTCATCGTCATCGTCATCGTCATCGTCATCGTCATCGTCATCGTCATCGTCATCGTCATCGTCATCGTCATCGTCATCGTCATCGTCATCGTCATCGTCATCGTCATCGTCATCGTCATCGTCATCGTCATCGTCATCGTCATCGTCATCGTCATCGTCATCGTCATCGTCATCGTCATCGTCATCGTCATCGTCATCGTCATCGTCATCGTCATCGTCATCGTCATCGTCATCGTCATCGTCATCGTCATCGTCATCGTCATCGTCATCGTCATCGTCATCGTCATCGTCATCGTCATCGTCATCGTCATCGTCATCGTCATCGTCATCGTCATCGTCATCGTCATCGTCATCGTCATCGTCATCGTCATCGTCATCGTCATCGTCATCGTCATCGTCATCGTCATCGTCATCGTCATCGTCATCGTCATCGTCATCGTCATCGTCAATCGTCATCGTCATCGTCATCGTCATCGTCATCGTCATCGTCATCGTCATCGTCATCGTCATCGTCATCGTCATCGTCATCGTCATCGTCATCGTCATCGTCATCGTCATCGTCATCGTCATCGTCATCGTCATCGTCATCGTCATCGTCATCGTCATCGTCATCGTCATCGTCATCGTCATCGTCATCCGTCCATCGTCATCGTCATCGTCATCGTCATCGTCATCGTCATCGTCATCGTCATCGTCATCGTCATCGTCATCGTCATCGTCATCGTCATCGTCATCGTCATCGTCATCGTCATCGTCATCGTCATCGTCATCGTCATCGTCATCGTCATCGTCATCGTCATCGTCATCGTCATCGTCATCGTCATCGTCATCGTCATCGTCATCGTCATCGTCATCGTCATCGTCATCGTCATCGTCATCGTCATCGTCATCGTCATCGTCATCGTCATCGTCATCGTCATCGTCATCGTCATCGTCATCGTCATCGTCTTCGTCATCGTCATCGTCATCGTCATCGTCATCGTCATCGTCATCGTCATCGTCATCGTCATCGTCATCGTCATCGTCATCGTCATCGTCATCGTCATCATCATCGTCATCATCATCGTCATCGTCATCGTCATCGTCATCGTCATCGTCATCGTCATCGTCATCGTCATCGTCATCGTCATCGTCATCGTCATCGTCATCGTCATCGTCATCGTCATCGTCATCGTCATCGTCATCGTCATCGTCATCGTCATCGTCATCGTCATCGTCATCGTCATCGTCATCATCGTCATCATCGTCATCATCGTCATCATCGTCATCATCGTCATCATCGTCATCATCGTCATCATCGTCAACATCGTCATCATCGTCATCATCGTCATCATCGTCATCATCGTCATCATCGTCATCATCGTCATCATCATCATCATCGTCATCATCGTCATGATCGTCTTCGTCATCATCGTCATCATCGTCTTCGTCATCATCGTCATCATCGTCTTCGTCATCATCGTCATCACATCGTCATCATCGTCATCATCGTCATCATCGTCATCATCGTCATCATCGTCATCATCGTCATCATCTTCATCATCGTCATCATCGTCATCATCGTCTTCGTCATCATCGTCATCATTCGTCTTCGTCATCATCGTCATCATCGTCTTCGTCATCATCGTCATCACATCGTCATCATCGTCATCATCGTCATCATCGTCATCATCGTCATCATCGTCATCATCGTCATCATCGTCATCATCGTCATCATCGTCATCATGGTCATCATCGTCATCATCGTCATCATAGTCATCATCGTCATCATCGTCATCATCGTCATCATCATCATCATCGTCATCATCGTCATCATCGTCATTATCGTCATCATCGTCATCATCGTAATCATCGTCATCGTCGTTATCATCGTCATCATCGTCATCATCGTCTTCGTCATCATCGTCATCATCGTCTTCGTCATCATCGTCATCACATCTTCATCATCGTCATCATCGTCATCATCGTCATCATCGTCATCATCGTCATCATCGTCATCATCGTCATCATCGTCATCATCGTCATCATCGTCATCATCGTCATCATCGTCATCATCGTCATCATCATCATCATCGTCATCATCGTCATCATCGTCATCATCGTCATCATCGTCATCATCGTCATCATCGTCATCATCGTCATCATCGTCATCATCGTCATCATCGTCATCATCGTCATCATCGTCATCATCGTCATCATCGTCATCATCGTCATCATCGTCATCATCGTCATCATCGTCATCATCGTTATCATCGTCATCATCGTCATCATCGTCATCATCGTCATCATCGTCTTCGTCATCATCGTCATCACATCGTCATCATCGTCATCATCGTCATCATTGTCATCATCGTCATCATCGTCATCATCGTCATCATCGTCATCATCTTCATCATCATCATCGTCATCATCGTCATCATCGTCATCATCGTCATCATCGTCTTCATCGTCATCATCGTCATCATCGTCATCATCGTCATCATCGTCATCAGTCATCATCGTCATCATCATCGTCATCATCGTCATCATCGTCACATCATCGTCATCATCGTCATCATCGTCATCATCGTCATCATCGTCATCATCGTCATCATCGTCATCATCGTCATCATCGTCATCATCGTCATCATCGTCATCATCGTCATCATCGTCATCATCGTCATCATCGTCATCATCGTCATCATCGTCATCATCGTCATCATCGTCATCATCGTCATCATCGTCATCATCGTCATCATCGTCATCATCGTCATCATCGTCATCATCGTCATCATCGTCATCATCGTCATCATCGTCATCATCGTCATCATCGTCATCATCGTCATCATCGTCATCATCGTCATCTCGTCATCATCGTCATCATCGTCATCATCGTCATCATCGTCATCATCGTCATCATCGTCATCATCGTCATCATCGTCATCATCGTCATCATCGTCATCATCGTCATCATCGTCATCATCATCACGTCATCATCGTGATCATCGTCATCATCGTCATCGTCATCGTCATCGTCATCGTCATCGTCATCGTCATCGTCATCGTCATCGTCATCGTCATCGTCATCGTCATCGTCATCGTCATCGTCATCGTCATCGTCATCGTCATCGTCATCGTCATCGTCATCGTCATCGTCATCGTCATCGTCATCGTCATCGTCATCGACATCGTCATCGTCATCGTCATCGTCATCGTCATCGTCATCGTCATCGTCATCGTCATCGTCATCGTCATCGTCATCGTCATCGTCATCGTCATCGTCATCGTCATCGTCATCGTCATCGTCATCGTCATCGTCATCGTCATCGTCATCGTCTTCGTCATCGTCATCGTCATCGTCATCGTCATCGTCATCGTCATCGTCATCGTCATCGTCATCGTCATCGTTCATCGTCATCGTCATCGTCATCGTCATCGTCTTCGTCATCGTCATCGTCATCGTCATCGTCATCGTCATCGTCATCGTCATCGTCATCGTCATCGTCATCGTCATCGTCATCGTCATCGTCATCGTCATCGTCATCGTCATCGTCATCGTCATCGTCATCGTCATCGTCATCGTCATCGTCATCGTCATCGTCATCGTCATCGTCATCGTCATCGTCATCGTCATCGTCATCGTCATCGTCATCGTCATCGTCATCGTCATCGTCATCGTCATCGTCATCGTCATCGTCATCGTCATCGTCATCGTCATCGTCATCGTCATCGTCATCGTCATCGTCATCGTCATCGTCATCGTCATCGTCATCGTCATCGTCATCGTCATCGTCATCGTCATCGTCATCGTCATCGTCATGTCATCGTCATCGTCATCGTCATCGTCATCGTCATCGTCATCGTCATCGTCATCGTCATCGTCATCGTCATCGTCATCGTCATCGTCATCGTCATCGTCATCGTCATCGTCATCGTCATCGTCATCGTCATCGTCATCGTCATCGTCATCGTCATCGTCATCGTCATCGTCATCGTCATCGTCATCGTCATCGTCATCGTCATCGTCATCGTCATCGTCATCGTCATCGTCATCGTCATCGTCATCGTCATCGTCATCGTCATCGTCATCGTCATCGTCATCGTCATCGTCATCGTCATCGTCATCGTCATCGTCATCGTCATCGTCATCGTCATCGTCATCGTCATCGTCATCGTCATCGTCATCGTCATCGTCATCGTCATCGTCATCGTCATCGTCATCGTCATCGTCATCGTCATCGTCATGTCATCGTCATCGTCATCGTCATCGTCATCGTCATCGTCATCGTCATCGTCATCGTCATCGTCATCGTCATCGTCATCGTCATCGTCATCGTCATCGTCATCGTCATCGTCATCGTCATCGTCATCGTCATCGTCATCGTCATCGTCATCGTCATCGTCATCGTCATCGTCATCGTCATCGTCATCGTCATCGTCATCGTCATCGTCATCGTCATCGTCATCGTCATCGTCATCGTCATCGTCATCGTCATCGTCATCGTCATCGTCATCGTCATCGTCATCGTCATCGTCATCGTCATCGTCATCGTCATCGTCATCGTCATCGTCATCGTCAACGTCACCGTCATCGTCATCGTCATCGTCATCGTCATCGTCATCGTCATCGTCATCGTCATCGTCATCGTCATCGTCATCGTCATCGTCATCGTCATCGTCATCGTCATCGTCATCGTCATCGTCATCGTCATCGTCATCGTCATCGTCATCGTCATCGTCATCGTCATCGTCATCGTCATCGTCATCGTCATCGTCATCGTCATCGTCATCGTCATCGTCATCGTCATCGTCATCGTCATCGTCATCGTCATCGTCATCGTCATCGTCATCGTCATCGTCATCGTCATCGTCATCGTCATCGTCATCGTCATCGTCATCGTCATCGTCATCGTCATCGTCATCGTCATCGTCATCGTCATCGTCATCGTCATCGTCATCGTCATCGTCATCGTCATCGTCATCGTCATCGTCATCGTCATCGTCATCGTCACGTCATCGTCATCGTCATCGTCATCGTCATCGTCATCGTCATCGTCATCGTCATCGTCATCGTCATCGTCATCGTCATCGTCATCGTCATCGTCATCGTCATCGTCATCGTCATCGTCATCGTCATCGTCATCGTCATCGTCATCGTCATCGTCATCGTCATCGTCATCGTCATCGTCATCGTCATCGTCATCGTCATCGTCATCGTCATCGTCATCGTCATCGTCATCGTCATCGTCATCGTCATCGTCATCGTCATCGTCATCGTCATCGTCATCGTCATCGTCATCGTCATCGTCATCGTCATCGTCATCGTCATCGTCATCGTCATCGTCATCGTCATCGTCATCGTCATCGTCATCGTCATCGTCATCGTCATCGTCATCGTCATCGTCATCGTCATCGTCATCGTCATCGTCATCGTCATCGTCACCGTCATCGTCATCGTCATCGTCATCGTCATCGTCATCGTCATCGTCATCGTCATCGTCATCGTCATCGTCATCGTCATCGTCATCGTCATCGTCATCGTCATCGTCATCGTCATCGTCATCGTCATCGTCATCGTCATCGTCATCGTCATCGTCATCGTCATCGTCATCGTCATCGTCATCGTCATCGTCATCGTCATCGTCATCGTCATCGTCATCGTCATCGTCATCGTCATCGTCATCGTCATCGTCATCGTCATCGTCATCGTCATCGTCATCGTCATCGTCATCGTCATCGTCATCGTCATCGTCATCGTCATCGTCATCGTCATCGTCATCGTCATCGTCATCGTCATCGTCATCGTCATCGTCATCGTCATCGTCATCGTCATCGTCATCGTCATCGTCATCGTCATCGTCATCGTCATCGTCATCGTCATCGTCATCGTCATCGTCATCGTCATCGTCATCGTCATGTCATCGTCATCGTCATCGTCATCGTCATCGTCATCGTCATCGTCATCGTCATCGTCATCGTCATCGTCATCGTCATCGTCATCGTCATCGTCATCGTCATCGTCATCGTCATCGTCATCGTCAATCGTCATCGTCATCGTCATCGTCATCGTCATCGTCATCGTCATCGTCATCGTCATCGTCATCGTCATCGTCATCGTCATCGTCATCGTCATCGTCATCGTCATCGTCATCGTCATCGTCATCGTCATCGTCATCGTCATCGTCATCGTCATCGTCATCGTCATCGTCATCGTCATCGTCATCGTCATCGTCATCGTCATCGTCATCGTCATCGTCATCGTCATCGTCATCGTCATCGTCATCGTCATCGTCATTCGTCATCGTCATCGTCATCGTCATCGTCATCGTCATCGTCATCGTCATCGTCATCGTCATCGTCATCGTCATCGTCATCGTCATCGTCATCGTCATCGTCATCGTCATCGTCATCGTCATCGTCATCGTCATCGTCATCGTCATCGTCATCGTCATCGTCATCGTCATCGTCATCGTCATCGTCATCGTCATCGTCATCGTCATCGTCATCGTCATCGTCATCGTCATCGTCATCGTCATCGTCATCGTCATCGTCATCGTCATCGTCATCGTCATCGTCATCGTCATCGTCATCGTCATCGTCATCGTCATCGTCATCGTCATCGTCATCGTCATCGTCATCGTCATCGTCATCGTCATCGTCATCGTCATCGTCATCGTCATCGTCATCGTCATCGTCATCGTCATCGTCATCGTCATCGTCATCGTCATCGTCATCGTCATCGTCATCGTCATCGTCATCGTGTCATCGTCATCGTCATCGTCATCGTCATCGTCATCGTCATCGTCATCGTCATCGTCATCGTCATCGTCATCGTCATCGTCATCGTCATCGTCATCGTCATCGTCATCGTCATCGTCATCGTCATCGTCATCCGTCACATCGTCATCGTCATCGTCATCGTCATCGTCATCGTCATCGTCATCGTCATCGTCATCGTCATCGTCATCGTCATCGTCATCGTCATCGTCATCGTCATCGTCATCGTCATCGTCATCGTCATCGTCATCGTCATCGTCATCGTCATCGTCATCGTCATCGTCATCGTCATCGTCATCGTCATCGTCATCGTCATCGTCATCGTCATCGTCATCGTCATCGTCATCGTCATCGTCATCGTCATCGTCATCGTCATCGTCATCGTCATCGTCATCGTCATCGTCATCGTCATCGTCATCGTCATCGTCATCGTCATCGTCATCGTCATCGTCATCGTCATCGTCATCGTCATCGTCATCGTCATCGTCATCGTCATCGTCATCGTCATCGTCATCGTCATCGTCATCGTCATCGTCATCGTCATCGTCATCGTCATCGTCATCGTCATCGTCATCGTCATCGTCATCGTCATCGTCATCGTCATCGTCATCGTCATCGTCATCGTCATCGTCATCGTCATCGTCATCGTCATCGTCATCGTCATCGTCATCGTCATCGTCATCGTCATCGTCATCGTCATCGTCATCGTCATCGTCATCGTCATCGTCATCGTCAATCGTCATCGTCATCGTCATCGTCATCGTCATCGTCATCGTCATCGTCATCGTCATCGTCATCGTCATCGTCATCGTCATCGTCATCGTCATCGTCATCGTCATCGTCATCGTCATCGTCATCGTCATCGTCATCGTCATCGTCATCGTCATCGTCATCGTCATCGTCATCGTCATCGTCATCGTCATCGTCATCGTCATCGTCATCGTCATCGTCATCGTCATCGTCATCGTCATCGTCATCGTCATCGTCATCGTCATCGTCATCGTCATCGTCATCGTCATCGTCATCGTCATCGTCATCGTCATCGTCATCGTCATCGTCATCGTCATCGTCATCGTCATCGTCATCGTCATCGTCATCGTCATCGTCATCGTCATCGTCATCGTCATCGTCATCGTCATCGTCATCGTCATCGTCATCGTCATCGTCATCGTCATCGTCATCGTCATCGTCATCGTCATCGTCATCGTCATCGTCATCGTCATCGTCATCGTCATCGTCATCGTCATCGTCATCGTCATCGTCATCGTCATCGTCATCGTCATCGTCATCGTCATCGTCATCGTCATCGTCATCGTCATCGTCATCGTCATCGTCATCGGCATCGTCATCGTCATCGTCATCGTCATCGTCATCGTCATCGTCATCGTCATCGTCATCGTCATCGTCATCGTCATCGTCATCGTCATCGTCATCGTCATCGTCATCGTCATCGTCATCGTCATCGTCATCGTCATCGTCATCGTCATCGTCATCGTCATCGTCATCGTCATCGTCATCGTCATCGTCATCGTCATCGTCATCGTCATCGTCATCGTCATCGTCATCGTCATCGTCATCGTCATCGTCATCGTCATCGTCATCGTCATCGTCATCGTGTCATCGTCATCGTCATCGTCATCGTCATCGTCATCGTCATCGTCATCGTCATCGTCATCGTCATCGTCATCGTCATCGTGTCATCGTCATCGTCATCGTCATCGTCATCGTCATCGTCATCGTGTCATCGTCATCGTCATCGTCATCGTCATCGTCATCGTCATCGTCATCGTCATCGTCATCGTCATCGTCATCGTCATCGTCATCGTCATCGTCATCGTCATCGTCATCGTCATCGTCATCGTCATCGTCATCGTCATCGTCATCGTCATCGTCATCGTCATCGTCATCGTCATCGTCATCGTCATCGTCATCGTCATCGTCATCGTCATCGTCATCGTCATCGTCATCGTCATCGTCATCGTCATCGTCATCGTCATCGTCATCGTCATCGTCATCGTCATCGTCATCGTCATCGTCATCGTCATCGTCATCGTCATCGTCATCGTCATCGTCATCGTCATCGTCATCGTCATCGTCATCGTCATCGTCATCGTCATCGTCATCGTCATCGTCATCGTCATCGTCATCGTCATCGTCATCGTCATCGTCATCGTCATCGTCATCGTCATCGTCATCGTCATCGTCATCGTCATCGTCATCGTCATCGTCATCGTCATCGTCATCGTCATCGTCATCGTCATCGTCATCGTCATCGTCATCGTCATCGTCATCGTCATCGTCATCGTCATCGTCATCGTCATCGTCATCGTCATCGTCATCGTCATCGTCATCGTCATCGTCATCGTCATCGTCATCGTCATCGTCATCGTCATCGTCATCGTCATCGTCATCGTGTCATCGTCATCGTCATCGTCATCGTCATCGTCATCGTCATCGTCATCGTCATCGTCATCGTCATCGTCATCGTCATCGTGTCATCGTCATCGTCATCGTCATCGTCATCGTCATCGTGTCATCGTCATCGTCATCGTCATCGTCATCGTCATCGTCATCGTCATCGTCATCGTCATCGTCATCGTCATCGTCATCGTCATCGTCATCGTCATCGTCATCGTCATCGTCATCGTCATCGTCATCGTCATCGTCATCGTCATCGTCATCGTCATCGTCATCGTGTCATCGTCATCGTCATCGTCATCGTCATCGTCATCGTCATCGTCATCGTCATCGTCATCGTCATCGTCATCGTCATCGTCATCGTCATCGTCATCGTCATCGTCATCGTCATCGTCATCGTCATCGTCATCGTCATCGTCATCGTCATCGTCATCGTCATCGTCATCGTCATCGTCATCGTCATCGTCATCGTCATCGTCATCGTCATCGTCATCGTCATCGTCATCGTCATCGTCATCGTCATCGTCATCGTCATCGTCATCGTCATCGTCATCGTCATCGTCATCGTCATCGTCATCGTCATCGTCATCGTCATCGTCATCGTCATCGTCATCGTCATCGTCATCGTCATCGTCATCGTCATCGTCATCGTCATCGTCATCGTCATCGTCATCGTCATCGTCATCGTCATCGTCATCGTCATCGTCATCGTCATCGTCATCGTCATCGTCATCGTCATCGTCATCGTCATCGTCATCGTCATCGTCATCGTCATCGTCATCGTCATCGTCATCGTCATCGTCATCGTCATCGTCATCGTCATCGTCATCGTCATCGTCATCGTCATCGTCATCGTCATCGTCATCGTCATCGTCATCGTCATCGTCATCGTCATCGTCATCGTCATCGTCATCGTCATCGTCATCGTCATCGTCATCGTCATCGTCATCGTCATCGTCATCGTCATCGTCATCGTCATCGTCATCGTCATCGTCATCGTCATCGTCATCGTCATCGTCATCGTCATCGTCATCGTCATCGTCATCGTCATCGTCATCGTCATCGTCATCGTCATCGTCATCGTCATCGTCATCGTCATCGTCATCGTCATCGTCATCGTCATCGTCATCGTCATCGTCATCGTCATCGTCATCGTCATCGTCATCGTCATCGTCATCGTCATCGTCATCGTCATCGTCATCGTCATCGTCATCGTCATCGTCATCGTCATCGTCATCGTCATCGTCATCGTCATCGTCATCGTCATCGTCATCGTCATCGTCATCGTCATCGTCATCGTCATCGTCATCGTCATCGTCATCGTCATCGTCATCGTCATCGTCATCGTCATCGTCATCGTCATCGTCATCGTCATCGTCATCGTCATCGTCATCTTCATCGTCATCGTCATCGTCATCGTCATCGTCATCGTCATCGTCATCGTCATCGTCATCGTCATCGTCATCGTCATCGTCATCGTCATCGTCATCGTCATCGTCATCGTCATCGTCATCGTCATCGTCATCGTCATCGTCATCGTCATCGTCATCGTCATCGTCATCGTCATCGTCATCGTCATCGTCATCGTCATCGTTATCGTCATCATCGTCATCATCGTCATCATCGTCATCATCGTCATCATCGTCATCATCGTCATCATCGTCATCATCGTCATCATCGTCATCATCGTCATCATCGTCATCATCGTCATCATCGTCATCATCGTCATCATCGTCATCATCGTCATCATCGTCATCATCATCATCATCGTCATCATCGTCATGATCGTCTTCGTCATCATCGTCATCATCGTCTTCGTCATCATCGTCATCATCGTCTTCGTCATCATCGTCATCACATCGTCATCATCGTCATCATCGTCATCATCGTCATCATCGTCATCATCTTCATCATCGTCATCATCGTCATCATCGTCTTCGTCATCATCGTCATCATCGTCTTCGTCATCATCGTCATCATCGTCTTCGTCATCATCGTCATCACATCGTCATCATCGTCATCATCGTCATCATCGTCATCATCGTCATCATCGTCATCATCGTCATCATCGTCATCATCGTCATCATCGTCATCATCGTCATCATGGTCATCATCGTCATCATCGTCATCATAGTCATCATCGTCATCATCGTCATCATCGTCATCATCATCATCATCGTCATCATCGTCATCATCGTCATTATCGTCATCATCGTCATCATCGTAATCATCGTCATCGTCATCATCGTCATCATCGTCTTCGTCATCATCGTCATCATCGTCATCATCATCATCATCGTCATCATCCTCATCATCGTCATCATCGTCATCATCGTCATCATCGTCATCATCGTCATCATCGTCATCATCGTCATCATCGTCATCATCGTCATCATCGTCATCATCGTCATCATCGTCATCATCGTCATCATCGTCATCATCGTCATCATCGTCATCATCGTCATCATCGTCATCATCATCATCATCGTCATCATCCTCAGCATCGTCATCATCGTCATCATCGTCATCATCGTCATCATCGTCATCATCGTCATCATCGTCATCATCGTCATCATCGTCATCATCGTCATCATCGTCATCATCGTCATCATCATCATCATCGTCATCATCGTCATCATCGTCATCATCGTCATCATCGTCATCATCGTCATCATCGTCATCATCGTCATCATCGTTATCATCGTCATCATCGTCATCATCGTCATCATCGTCTTCGTCATCATCGTCATCACATCGTCATCATCGTCATCATCGTCATCATTGTCATCATCGTCATCATCGTCATCATCGTCATCATCGTCATCATCGTCATCATCGTCATCATCGTCATCATCATCATCGTCATCATCGTCATCATCGTCATCATCGTCATCATCGTCTTCATCGTCATCATCGTCATCATCGTCATCATCGTCATCATCGTCATCATCATCATCGTCATCATCGTCATCATCATCGTCATCATCGTCATCATCGTCATCATCGTCATCATCGTCATCATCGTCATCATCGTCATCATCGTCATCATCGTCATCATCGTCATCATCGTCATCATCGTCATCATCGTCATCATCGTCATCATCGTCATCATCGTCATCATCGTCATCATCGTCATCATCGTCATCATCGTCATCATCGTCATCATCGTCATCATCGTCATCATCGTCATCATCGTCATCATCGTCATCATGGTCATCATCGTCATCATCGTCATCATCGTCATCATCGTATCATCGTATCATCGTCATCATCGTCATCATCGTCATCATCGTCATCATCGTCATCATCGTCATCATCGTCATCATCGTCATCATCGTCATCATCGTCATCATCGTCATCATCGTCATCATCGTCATCATCGTCATCATCGTCATCATCGTCATCATCGTCATCATCATCATCATCGTCATCATCGTCATCATCGTGATCATCGTGATCATCGTCATCATCGTCATCATCGTCATCATCGTCATCATCGTCATCATCGTCATCATCGTCATCATCGTCATCATCGTCATCATCGTCATCATCGTCATCATCGTCATCATCGTCATCATCGTCATCATCGTCATCATCGTCATCATCGTCATCATCGTCATCATCGTCATCGTCTTCGTCATCATCGTCATCATCGTCATCATCGTCATCATCGTCATCATCGTCATCATCGTCATCATCGTCATCATCGTCATCATCGTCATCATCGTCATCATCGTCATCATCGTCATCATCGTCATCATCGTCATCATCGTCATCATCGTCATCATCGTCATCATCGTCATCATCGTCATCATCGTCATCATCGTCATCATCATCATCGTCATCATCGTCATCATCATCGTCATCATCGTCATCATCGTCATCATCGTCATCATCGTCATCATCATCATCATCGTCATCATCGTCATCATCATCGTCATCATCGTCATCATCGTCATCATCGTCATCATCGTCATCATCGTCATCATCGTCATCATCGTCATCATCGTCATCATCGTCATCATCGTCATCATCGTCATCATCGTCATCATCGTCATCATCGTCATCATCGTCATCATCATCATCGTCATCATCGTCATCATCGTCATCATCGTCATCATCGTCATCATCATCATCGTCATCATCGTCATCATCATCGTCATCATCGTCATCATCGTCATCATCGTCATCATCGTCATCATCGTCATCGTCTTCGTCATCATCGTCATCATCGTCATCATCGTCATCATCGTCATCATCGTCATCATCGTCATCATCGTCATCATCGTCATCATCGTCATCATCGTCATCATCGTCATCATCGTCATCATCGTCATCGTCTTCGTCATCATCGTCATCATCGTCATCATCGTCATCATCGTCATCATCTTCATCATCGTCATCATCGTCATCATCTTCATCATCGTCATCTTCGTCATCTTCGTCATCATCGTCATCATCGTCATCATCGTCATCATCGTCATCATCGTCATCATCATCATCGTCATCATCGTCATCATCGTCATCATCATCGTCATCATCGTCATCATCGTCATCATCGTCATCATCGTCATCATGGTCATCATCGTCATCATCGTCATCATCGTCATCATCGTCATCATCGTCATCATCGTCATCATCGTCATCATCGTCATCATCGTCTTCGTCATCATCGTCATCATCGTCATCATCGTCATCATCGTCATCATCGTCATCATCGTCATCATCGTCATCATCGTCATCATCGTCATCATCGTCATCATCGTCATCATCGTCATCATCGTCTTCGTCATCATCGTCATCATCGTCATCTTCGTCATCTTCGTCATCATCGTCATCATCCTCATCATCCTCATCATCGTCATCATCGTCATCATCGTCATCATCATCATCGTCATCATCGTCATCATCGTCATCATCATCGTCATCATCGTCATCATCGTCATCATCGTCATCATCGTCATCATGGTCATCATCGTCATCATCGTCATCATCGTCATCATCGTCATCATCGTCATCATCGTCATCATCGTCATCATCGTCATCATCGTCATCATCGCCTTCGTCATCATCGTCATCATCGTCATCATCGTCATCATCGTCATCATCGTCATCATCGTCATCATCGTCATCATCGTCATCATCGTCATCATCGTCATCATCGTCATCATCGTCATCATCGTCATCATCGTCATCATCGTCATCATCGTCATCATCGTCATCATCGTCATCATCGTCATCATCGTCATCGTCTTCGTCATCATCGTCATCATCGTCATCATCGTCATCATCGTCATCATCGTCATCATCGTCATCATCGTCATCATCGTCATCATCGTCATCATCGTCATCATCGTCATCATCGTCATCATCGTCATCATCGTCATCATCGTCATCATCGTCATCATCGTCATCATCGTCATCATCGTCATCATCGTCATCATCGTCATCATCGTCATCATCGTCATCATCATCATCGTCATCATCGTCATCATCATCGTCATCATCGTCATCATCGTCATCATCGTCATCATCGTCATCATCGTCATCATCGTCATCATCGTCATCATCGTCATCATCGTCATCATCGTCATCATCGTCATCATCGTCATCATCGTCATCATCGTCATCATCGTCATCATCGTCATCATCGTCATCATCGTCATCATCGTCATCATCGTCATCATCGTCATCATCGTCATCATCGTCATCATCGTCATCATCGTCATCATTGTCATCATCGTCATCATCATCATCGTCATCATCGTCATCATCGTCATCGTCATCATCGTCATCATCGTCATCATCGTCATCATCGTCATCATTGTCATCATCGTCATCATCATCATCGTCATCATCGTCATCATCGTCATCATCGTCATCATCGTCATCATCGTCATCATCGTCATCATCGTCATCATCGTCATCATCGTCATCATCGTCATCATCGTCATCATCGTCATCATCGTCATCATCGTCATCATCGTCATCATCGTCATCGTCTTCGTCATCATCGTCATCATCGTCATCATCGTCATCATCGTCATCATCTTCATCATCGTCATCATCGTCATCATCTTCATCATCGTCATCTTCGTCATCATCGTCATCATCGTCATCATCGTCATCATCGTCATCATCGTCATCATCATCATCGTCATCATCGTCATCATCGTCATCATCATCGTCATCATCGTCATCATCGTCATCATCGTCATCATCGTCATCATGGTCATCATCGTCATCATGGTCATCATCGTCATCATCGTCATCATCGTCATCATCGTCATCATCGTCATCATCGTCATCATCGTCATCATCGTCATCATCGTCATCATCGTCATCATCGTCTTCGTCATCATCGTCATCATCGTCATCATCGTCATCATCGTCATCATCGTCATCATCGTCATCATCGTCATCATCGTCATCATCGTCATCATCGTCATCATCGTCATCATCGTCATCATCGTCTTCGTCATCATCGTCATCATCGTCATCTTCGTCATCATCGTCATCATCCTCATCATCGTCATCATCGTCATCATCGTCATCATCATCATCGTCATCATCGTCATCATCGTCATCATCATCGTCATCATCGTCATCATCGTCATCATCGTCATCATCGTCATCATGGTCATCATCGTCATCATCGTCATCATCGTCATCATCGTCATCATCGTCATCATCGTCATCATCGTCATCATCGTCATCATCGTCATCATCGTCATCATCGTCTTCGTCATCATCGTCATCATCGTCATCATCGTCATCATCGTCATCATCGTCATCATCGTCATCATCGTCATCATCGTCATCATCGTCTTCGTCATCATCGTCATCATCGTCATCATCGTCATCATCGTCATCATCGTCATCATCGTCATCATCGTCATCATCGTCATCATCGTCTTCGTCATCATCGTCATCATCGTCATCATCGTCTTCGTCATCATCGTCATCATCGTCATCATCGTCATCATCGTCATCATCGTCATCATCGTCATCATCGTCATCATCGTCATCATCGTCATCATCGTCATCATCGTCATCATCGTCATCATCGTCATCATCGTCATCATCGTCATCATCGTCATCATCGTCATCATCGTCATCATCGTCATCATCGTCATCATCGTCATCATCGTCATCATCGTCATCATCGTCATCATCGTCATCATCGTCAACATCGTCATCATCGTCATCATCGTCATCATCGTCATCATCGTTATCATCGTCATCATCGTCATCATCGTCATCATCGTCATCATCGTCATCATCGTCTTCGTCATCATCGTCATCACATCGTCATCATCGTCATCATCGTCATCATCGTCATCATCGTCATCATCGTCATCATCGTCATCATCGTCATCATCGTCATCATCGTCATCATCGTCATCATCATCATCGTCATCATCGTCATCATCGTCATCATCGTCATCATCGTCATCATCGTCATCATCGTCATCATCGTCATCATCGTCATCATCGTCATCATCATCATCGTCATCATCGTCATCATCATCGTCATCATCGTCATCATCGTCATCATCGTCATCATCGTCATCATCGTCATCATCGTCATCATCGTCATCATCGTCATCATCGTCATCATCGTCATCATCGTCATCATCGTCATCATCGTCATCATCGTCATCATCGTCATCATCGTCATCATCGTCATCATCGTCATCATCGTCATCATCGTCATCATCGTCATCATCGTCATCATCGTCATCATCGTCATCATCGTCATCATCGTCATCATCGTCATCATCGTCATCATGGTCATCATCGTCATCATCGTCATCATCGTCATCATCGTCATCATCGTATCATCGTCATCATCGTCATCATCGTCATCATCGTCATCATCGTCATCATCGTCATCATCGTCATCATCGTCATCATCGTCATCATCGTCATCATCGTCATCATCGTCATCATCGTCATCATCGTCATCATCGTCATCATCGTCATCATCGTCATCATCGTCATCATCGTCATCATCGTCATCATCGTCATCATCGTCATCATCGTCATCATCGTCATCATCGTCATCATCGTCATCATCGTCATCATCGTCATCATCGTCATCATCGTCATCATCGTCATCATCGTCATCATCGTCATCATCGTCATCATCGTCATCATCGTCATCATCGTCATCATCGTCATCATCGTCATCATCGTCATCATCGTCATCATCGTCATCATCGTCATCATCGTCATCATCGTCATCATCGTCATCATCGTCATCATCGTCATCATCGTCATCATCGTCATCATCGTCATCATCGTCATCATCGTCATCATCGTCATCATCGTCATCATCGTCATCATCATCATCGTCATCATCGTCATCATCATCGTCATCATCGTCATCATCGTCATCATCGTCATCATCGTCATCATCGTCATCATCGTCATCATCGTCATCATCGTCATCATCGTCATCATCGTATTCATCGTCATCATCGTCATCATCGTCATCATCGTCATCATCGTCATCATCGTCATCATCGTCATCATCGTCATCATCGTCATCATCGTCATCATCGTCATCATCGTCATCATCGTCATCATCATCATCGTCATCATCGTCATCATCATCGTCATCATCATCGTCATCATCGTCATCATCGTCATCATGATCATCATCGTCATCATCGTCATCATCGTCATCATCGTCATCATCGTCATCATCGTCATCATCGTCATCATCGTCATCGTCTTCGTCATCATCGTCATCATCGTCATCATCGTCATCATCGTCATCATCGTCATCATCGTCATCATCGTCATCATCGTCATCATCGTCATCATCGTCATCATCGTCATCATCGTCATCATCGTCATCATCGTCATCATCGTCATCATCGTCATCATCGTCATCATCGTCATCATCGTCATCATCGTCATCATCGTCATCATCGTCATCATCGTCATCATCGTCATCATCGTCATCATCGTCATCATCATCATCGTCATCATCGTCATCATCATCGTCATCATCGTCATCATCGTCATCATCGTCATCATCGTCATCATCGTCATCATCGTCATCATCGTCATCATCGTCATCATCGTCATCATCGTCATCATCGTCATCATCGTCATCATCGTCATCATCGTCATCATCGTCATCATCGTCATCATCGTCATCATCGTCATCATCGTCATCATCGTCATCATCGTCATCATCGTCATCATCGTCATCATCGTCATCATCGTCATCATCGTCATCATCGTCATCATCGTCATCATCGTCATCATGGTCATCATCGTCATCATCGTCATCATCGTCATCATCGTCATCATCGTATCATCGTCATCATCGTCATCATCGTCATCATCGTCATCATCGTCATCATCGTCATCATCGTCATCATCGTCATCATCGTCATCATCGTCATCATCGTCATCATCGTCATCATCGTCATCATCGTCATCATCGTCATCATCGTCATCATCGTCATCATCGTCATCATCGTCATCATCGTCATCATCGTCATCATCGTCATCATCGTCATCATCGTCATCATCGTCATCATCGTCATCATCGTCATCATCGTCATCATCGTCATCATCGTCATCATCGTCATCATCGTCATCATCGTCATCATCGTCATCATCGTCATCATCGTCATCATCGTCATCATCGTCATCATCGTCATCATCGTCATCATCGTCATCATCGTCATCATCGTCATCATCGTCATCATCGTCATCATCGTCATCATCGTCATCATCGTCATCATCGTCATCATCGTCATCATCGTCATCATCGTCATCATCGTCATCATCGTCATCATCGTCATCATCGTCATCATCGTCATCATCGTCATCATCATCATCGTCATCATCGTCATCATCATCGTCATCATCGTCATCATCGTCATCATCGTCATCATCGTCATCATCGTCATCATCGTCATCATCGTCATCATCGTCATCATCGTCATCATCGTCATCATCGTCATCATCGTCATCATCGTCATCATCGTCATCATCGTCATCATCGTCATCATCATCATCGTCATCATCGTCATCATCATCGTCATCATCATCGTCATCATCGTCATCATCGTCATCATGATCATCATCGTCATCATCGTCATCATCGTCATCATCGTCATCATCGTCATCATCGTCATCATCGTCATCGTCTTCGTCATCATCGTCATCATCGTCATCATCGTCATCATCGTCATCATCGTCATCATCGTCATCATCGTCATCATCGTCATCATCGTCATCATCGTCATCATCGTCATCATCGTCATCATCGTCATCATCGTCATCATCGTCATCATCGTCATCATCGTCATCATCGTCATCATCGTCATCATCGTCATCATCGTCATCATCGTCATCATCGTCATCATCGTCATCATCGTCATCATCGTCATCATCGTCATCATCGTCATCATCGTCATCATCGTCATCATCGTCATCATCGTCATCATCGTCATCATCGTCATCATCGTCATCATCGTCATCATCGTCATCATCGTCATCATCGTCATCATCGTCATCATCGTCATCATCGTCATCATCGTCATCATCGTCATCATCGTCATCATCGTCATCATCGTCATCATCGTCATCATCGTCATCATCGTCATCATCGTCATCATCGTCATCATCGTCATCATTGTCATCATCGTCATCATCATCATCGTCATCATCGTCATCATCGTCATCGTCATCATCGTCATCATCGTCATCATCGTCATCATCGTCATCATTGTCATCATCGTCATCATCATCATCGTCATCATCGTCATCATCGTCATCATCGTCATCATCGTCATCATCGTCATCATCGTCATCATCGTCATCATCGTCATCATCGTCATCATCGTCATCATCGTCATCATCGTCATCATCGTCATCATCGTCATCATCGTCATCGTCTTCGTCATCATCGTCATCATCGTCATCATCGTCATCATCGTCATCATCTTCATCATCGTCATCATCGTCATCATCTTCATCATCGTCATCTTCGTCATCATCGTCATCATCGTCATCATCGTCATCATCGTCATCATCGTCATCATCATCATCGTCATCATCGTCATCATCGTCATCATCGTCATCATCGTCATCATCGTCATCATCGTCATCATCGTCATCATCGTCATCATCGTCATCATGATCATCATCGTCATCATCGTCATCATCGTCATCATCGTCATCATCGTCATCATCGTCATCATCGTCATCGTCTTCGTCATCATCGTCATCATCGTCATCATCGTCATCATCGTCATCATCGTCATCATCGTCATCATCGTCATCATCGTCATCATCGTCATCATCGTCATCATCGTCATCATCGTCATCATCGTCATCATCGTCATCATCGTCATCATCGTCATCATCGTCATCATCGTCATCATCGTCATCATCGTCATCATCGTCATCATCGTCATCATCGTCATCATCGTCATCATCGTCATCATCGTCATCATCGTCATCATCGTCATCATCGTCATCATCGTCATCATCGTCATCATCGTCATCATCGTCATCATCGTCATCATCGTCATCATCGTCATCATCGTCATCATCGTCATCATCGTCATCATCGTCATCATCGTCATCATCGTCATCATCGTCATCATCGTCATCATCGTCATCATCGTCATCATCGTCATCATCGTCATCATCGTCATCATCGTCATCATCGTCATCATCGTCATCATCGTCATCATCGTCATCATCGTCATCATCGTCATCATCGTCATCATCGTCATCATCGTCATCATCGTCATCATCGTCATCATCGTCATCATCGTCATCATCGTCATCATCGTCATCATCGTCATCATCGTCATCATCGTCATCATCGTCATCATCGTCATCATCATCATCGTCATCATCGTCATCATCATCGTCATCATCGTCATCATCATCATCATCGTCATCATCGTCATCATCGTCATCATCGTCATCATCGTCATCATCGTCATCATCGTCATCATCGTATTCATCGTCATCATCGTCATCATCGTCATCATCGTCATCATCGTCATCATCGTCATCATCGTCATCATCGTCATCATCGTCATCATCGTCATCATCGTCATCATCGTCATCATCGTCATCATCATCATCGTCATCATCGTCATCATCATCGTCATCATCATCGTCATCATCGTCATCATCGTCATCATCGTCATCATGATCATCATCGTCATCATCGTCATCATCGTCATCATCGTCATCATCGTCATCATCGTCATCATCGTCATCGTCTTCGTCATCATCGTCATCATCGTCATCATCGTCATCATCGTCATCATCGTCATCATCGTCATCATCGTCATCATCGTCATCATCGTCATCATCGTCATCATCGTCATCATCGTCATCATCGTCATCATCGTCATCATCGTCATCATCGTCATCATCGTCATCATCGTCATCATCGTCATCATCGTCATCATCGTCATCATCGTCATCATCGTCATCATCGTCATCATCGTCATCATCGTCATCATCGTCATCATCGTCATCATCGTCATCATCGTCATCATCGTCATCATCGTCATCATCGTCATCATCGTCATCATCGTCATCATCGTCATCATCGTCATCATCGTCATCATCGTCATCATCGTCATCATCGTCATCATCGTCATCATCGTCATCATCGTCATCATCGTCATCATCGTCATCATCGTCATCATCGTCATCATCGTCATCATCGTCATCATCGTCATCATTGTCATCATCGTCATCATCATCATCGTCATCATCGTCATCATCGTCATCGTCATCATCGTCATCATCGTCATCATCGTCATCATCGTCATCATTGTCATCATCATCATCGTCATCATCGTCATCATCGTCATCATCGTCATCATCGTCATCATCGTCATCATCGTCATCATCGTCATCATCGTCATCATCGTCATCATCGTCATCATCGTCATCATCGTCATCATCGTCATCATCGTCATCGTCTTCGTCATCATCGTCATCATCGTCATCATCGTCATCATCGTCATCATCTTCATCATCGTCATCATCGTCATCATCTTCATCATCGTCATCTTCGTCATCATCGTCATCATCGTCATCATCGTCATCATCGTCATCATCGTCATCATCATCATCGTCATCATCGTCATCATCGTCATCATCGTCATCATCGTCATCATCGTCATCATCGTCATCATCGTCATCATCGTCATCATCGTCATCATCGTCATCATGATCATCATCGTCATCATCGTCATCATCGTCATCATCGTCATCATCGTCATCATCGTCATCATCGTCATCGTCTTCGTCATCATCGTCATCATCGTCATCATCGTCATCATCGTCATCATCGTCATCATCGTCATCATCGTCATCATCGTCATCATCGTCATCATCGTCATCATCGTCATCATCGTCATCATCGTCATCATCGTCATCATCGTCATCATCGTCATCATCGTCATCATCGTCATCATCGTCATCATCGTCATCATCGTCATCATCGTCATCATCGTCATCATCGTCATCATCGTCATCATCGTCATCATCGTCATCATCGTCATCATCGTCATCATCGTCATCATCGTCATCATCGTCATCATCGTCATCATCGTCATCATCGTCATCATCGTCATCATCGTCATCATCGTCATCATCGTCATC
>JAYMYH010000018.1:4370363-4377863 GCA_037013635.1 Plagiodera versicolora
ATCGTCATCGTCATCGTCATCGTCATCGTCATCGTCATCGTCATCGTCATCGTCATCGTCATCGTCATCGTCATCGTCATCGTCATCGTCATCGTCATCGTCATCGTCATCGTCATCGTCATCGTCATCGTCATCGTCATCGTCATCGTCATCGTCATCGTCATCGTCATCGTCATCGTCATCGTCATCGTCATCGTCATCGTCATCGTCATCGTCATCGTCATCGTCATCGTCATCGTCATCGTCATCGTCATCGTCATCGTCATCGTCATCGTCATCGTCATCGTCATCGTCATCGTCATCGTCATCGTCATCGTCATCGTCATCGTCATCGTCATCGTCATCGTCATCGTCATCGTCATCGTCATCGTCATCGTCATCGTCATCGTCATCGTCATCGTCATCGTCATCGTCATCGTCATCGTCATCGTCATCGTCCATCGTCATCGTCATCGTCATCGTCATCGTCATCGTCATCGTCATCGTCATCGTCATCGTCATCGTCATCGTCATCGTCATCGTCATCGTCATCGTCATCGTCATCGTCATCGTCATCGTCATCGTCATCGTCATCGTCATCGTCATCGTCATCGTCATCGTCATCGTCATCGTCATCGTCATCGTCATCGTCATCGTCATCGTCATGTCGTCATCGTCATCGTCATCGTCATCGTCATCGTCATCGTCATCGTCATCGTCATCGTCATCGTCATCGTCATCGTCATCGTCATCGTCATCGTCATCGTCATCGTCATCGTCATCGTCATCGTCATCGTCATCGTCATCGTCATCGTCATCGTCATCGTCATCGTCATCGTCATCGTCATCGTCATCGTCATCGTCATCGTCATCGTCATCGTCATCGTCATCGTCATCGTCATCGTCATCGTCATCGTCATCGTCATCGTCATCGTCATCGTCATCGTCATCGTCATCGTCATCGTCATCGTCATCGTCATCGTCATCGTCATCGTCATCGTCATCGTCATCCATCGTCATCATCGTCATCATCGTCATCATCGTCATCATCGTCATCATCGTCATCATCGTCATCATCGTCATCATCGTCATCATCGTCATCATCGTCATCATCGTCATCATCGTCATCATTGTCATCATCGTCATCATCATCATCGTCATCATCGTCATCATCGTCATCATCATCATCGTCATCATCGTCATCATCATCGTCATCATCGTCATCATCGTCATCATCGTCATCATCGTCATCGTCTTCGTCATCATCGTCATCATCGTCATCATCGTCATCATCGTCATCATCGTCATCATCGTCATCATCGTCATCATCGTCATCATCGTCATCATCGTCATCATCGTCATCATCGTCATCATCGTCATCATCGTCATCATCGTCATCGTCTTCGTCATCATCGTCATCATCGTCATCATCGTCATCATCGTCATCATCGTCATCATCTTCATCATCGTCATCATCGTCATCATCTTCATCATCGTCATCTTCGTCATCATCGTCATCATCGTCATCATCGTCATCATCGTCATCATCGTCATCATCATCATCGTCATCATCGTCATCATCGTCATCATCATCGTCATCATCGTCATCATCGTCATCATCGTCATCATCGTCATCATGGTCATCATCGTCATCATGGTCATCATCGTCATCATCGTCATCATCGTCATCATCGTCATCATCGTCATCATCGTCATCATCGTCATCATCGTCATCATCGTCATCATCGTCATCATCGTCATCATCGTCATCATCGTCTTCGTCATCATCGTCATCATCGTCATCATCGTCATCATCGTCATCATCGTCATCATCGTCATCATCGTCATCATCGTCATCATCGTCATCATCGTCATCATCGTCATCATCGTCATCATCGTCTTCGTCATCATCGTCATCATCGTCATCTTCGTCATCATCGTCATCATCCTCATCATCGTCATCATCGTCATCATCGTCATCATCATCATCGTCATCATCGTCATCATCGTCATCATCATCGTCATCATCGTCATCATCGTCATCATCGTCATCATCGTCATCATGGTCATCATCGTCATCATCGTCATCATCGTCATCATCGTCATCATCGTCATCATCGTCATCATCGTCATCATCGTCATCATCGTCATCATCGTCATCATCGTCTTCGTCATCATCGTCATCATCGTCATCATCGTCATCATCGTCATCATCGTCATCATCGTCATCATCGTCATCATCGTCATCATCGTCTTCGTCATCATCGTCATCATCGTCATCATCGTCATCATCGTCATCATCGTCATCATCGTCATCATCGTCATCATCGTCATCATCGTCATCATCGTCATCATCGTCATCATCGTCATCATCGTCTTCGTCATCATCGTCATCATCGTCATCATCGTCTTCGTCATCATCGTCATCATCGTCATCATCGTCATCATCGTCATCATCGTCATCATCGTCATCATCGTCATCATCGTCATCATCGTCATCATCGTCATCATCGTCATCATCGTCATCATCGTCATCATCGTCATCATCGTCATCATCGTCATCATCGTCATCATCGTCATCATCGTCATCATCGTCATCATCGTCATCATCGTCATCATCGTCATCATCGTCATCATCGTCATCATCGTCATCATCGTCATCATCGTCATCATCGTCAACATCGTCATCATCGTCATCATCGTCATCATCGTCATCATCGTTATCATCGTCATCATCGTCATCATCGTCATCATCGTCATCATCGTCATCATCGTCTTCGTCATCATCGTCATCACATCGTCATCATCGTCATCATCGTCATCATCGTCATCATCGTCATCATCGTCATCATCGTCATCATCGTCATCATCGTCATCATCGTCATCATCGTCATCATCATCATCGTCATCATCGTCATCATCGTCATCATCGTCATCATCGTCATCATCGTCATCATCGTCATCATCGTCATCATCGTCATCATCGTCATCATCGTCATCATCATCATCGCATCATCATCGTCATCATCGTCATCATCGTCATCATCGTCATCATCGTCATCATCGTCATCATCGTCATCATCGTCATCATCGTCATCATCGTCATCATCGTCATCATCGTCATCATCGTCATCATCGTCATCATCGTCATCATCGTCATCATCGTCATCATCGTCATCATCGTCATCATCGTCATCATCGTCATCATCGTCATCATCGTCATCATCGTCATCATCGTCATCATCGTCATCATCGTCATCATCGTCATCATCGTCATCATCGTCATCATCGTCATCATCGTCATCATCGTCATCATCGTCATCATCGTATCATCGTCATCATCGTCATCATCGTCATCATCGTCATCATCGTCATCATCGTCATCATCGTCATCATCGTCATCATCGTCATCATCGTCATCATCGTCATCATCGTCATCATCGTCATCATCGTCATCATCGTCATCATCGTCATCATCGTCATCATCGTCATCATCGTCATCATCGTCATCATCGTCATCATCGTCATCATCGTCATCATCGTCATCATCGTCATCATCGTCATCATCGTCATCATCGTCATCATCGTCATCATCGTCATCATCGTCATCATCGTCATCATCGTCATCATCGTCATCATCGTCATCATCGTCATCATCATCATCATCGTCATCATCGTCATCATCGTCATCATCGTCATCATCGTCATCATCGTCATCATCGTCATCATCGTCATCATCGTCATCATCGTCATCATCGTCATCATCGTCATCATCGTCATCATCATCATCGTCATCATCGTCATCATCATCGTCATCATCGTCATCATCGTCATCATCGTCATCATCGTCATCATCGTCATCATCGTCATCATCGTCATCATCGTATTCATCGTCATCATCGTCATCATCGTCATCATCGTCATCATCGTCATCATCGTCATCATCGTCATCATCGTCATCATCGTCATCATCGTCATCATCGTCATCATCGTCATCATCGTCATCATCATCATCGTCATCATCGTCATCATCATCGTCATCATCATCGTCATCATCGTCATCATCGTCATCATGATCATCATCGTCATCATCGTCATCATCGTCATCATCGTCATCATCGTCATCATCGTCATCATCGTCATCATGGTAATCATGGTCATCATGGTCATCATGGTCATCATGGTCATCATCGTCATCATCGTCATCATCGTCATCATCGTCATCATCGTCATCATCGTCATCATCGTCATCATCGTCATCATCGTCATCATCGTCATCATCGTCATCATCGTCATCATCGTCATCATCGTCATCATCGTCATCATCGTCATCATCGTCATCATCGTCATCATCGTCATCATCGTCATCATCGTCATCATCGTCATCATCGTCATCATCGTCATCATCGTCATCATCGTCATCATCGTCATCATCGTCATCATCGTCATCATCGTCATCATCGTCATCATCGTCATCATCGTCATCATCGTCATCGACATCGTCATCGTCATCGTCATCGTCATCGTCATCGTCATCGTCATCGTCATCGTCATCGTCATCGTCATCGTCATCATCGTCATCTTCATCATCGTCATCATCGTCATCATCGTCATCATCGTCATCATCTTCATCATCGTCATCATCGTCATCATGGTCATCATGGTCATCATCGTCATCATCGTCATCATCGTCATCATCGTCATCATCGTCATCATCGTCATCATCGTCATCATCGTCATCATCGTCATCATCGTCATCATCGTCATCATCGTCATCATCGTCATTGTCGTCATCATCGTCATCATCGTCATCGTCTTCGTCATCATCGTCATCATCGTCATCATCGTCATCATCGTCATCATCGTCATCATCGTCATCATCGTCATCATCGTCATCATCGTCATCATCGTCATCATCGTCATCATCGTCATCATCGTCATCATCGTCATCATCGTCATCATCGTCATCATCGTCATCATCGTCATCATCGTCATCATCGTCATCATCGTCATCATCGTCATCATCGTCATCATCGTCATCATCGTCATCATCGTCATCATCGTCATCATCGTCATCATCGTCATCATCGTCATCATCGTCATCATCATCATCGTCATCATCGTCATCATCATCGTCATCATCATCGTCATCATCGTCATCATCGTCATCATGGTCATCATCGTCATCATCGTCATCATCGTCATCATCGTCATCATGGTCATCATGGTCATCATGGTCATCATGGTCATCATGGTCATCATCGTCATCATCGTCTTCATCGTCATCATCGTCATCATCGTCATCATCGTCATCATCGTCATCATCGTCATCATCGTCATCATCGTCATCATCGTCATCATCGTCATCTTCATCATCGTCATCATCGTCATCATCGTCATCATCTTCATCATCGTCATCATCGTCATCATGGTCATCATCGTCATCATCGTCATCATCGTCATCATCGTCATCATCGTCATCATCGTCATCATCGTCATCATCGTCATCATCGTCATCATCGTCATCGTCTTCGTCATCATCGTCATCATCGTCATCATCGTCATCATCGTCATCATCGTCATCATCGTCATCATCGTCATCATCGTCATCATCGTCATCATCGTCATCATCGTCATCATCGTCATCATCGTCATCATCGTCATCATCGTCATCATCGTCATCATCGTCATCATCGTCATCATCGTCATCATCGTCATCATCGTCATCATCGTTATCATCGTCATCATCGTCATCATCGTCATCATCGTCATCATCGTCATCATCGTCATCATCGTCATCATCGTCATCATCGTCATCATCGTCATCATCGTCATCATCGTCATCATCGTCATCATCGTCATCATCGTCATCATCGTCATCATCGTCATCATCGTCATCATCGTCACCATCGTCATCATCGTCATCATCGTCATCATCGTCATCATCGTCATCATCGTCATCATCGTCATCATCGTCATCATCGTCATCATCGTCATCATCGTCATCATCGTCATCATCGTCATCATCGTCATCATCGTCATCATCGTCATCATCGTCATCATCGTCATCGTCATCGTCTTCGTCATCATCGTCATCATCGTCATCATCGTCATCATCGTCATCATCGTCATCATCGTCATCATCATCGTCATCATCGTCATCATCATCGTCATCATCATCGTCATCATCGTCATCATCGTCATCATGGTCATCATCGTCATCATCGTCATCATCGTCATCATCGTCATCATGGTCATCATGGTCATCATGGTCATCATGGTCATTATGGTCATCATGGTCATCATCGTCATCATCGTCATCATCGTCATCATCGTCATCATCGTCATCATCGTCATCGTCTTCGTCATCATCGTCATCATCGTCATCATCGTCATCATCGTCATCATCGTCATCATCGTCATCATCGTCATCATCGTCATCATCGTCATCATCGTCATCATCGTCATCATCGTCATCATCGTCATCATCGTCATCATCGTCATCATCGTCATCATCGTCATCATCGTCATCATCGTCATCATCGTCATCATCGTCATCATCGTCATCATCGTCATCATCGTCATCATCGTCATCATCGTCATCATCATCATCGTCATCATCGTCATCATCATCGTCATCATCATCGTCATCATCGTCATCATCGTCATCATGGTCATCATCGTCATCATCGTCATCATCGTCATCATCGTCATCATGGTCATCATCGTCATCATCGTCATCATCGTCATCATCGTCATCATCGTCATCATGGTCATCATGGTCATCATGGTCATCATCGTCATCATCGTCATCATCGTCATCATCGTCATCATCGTCATCATCGTCATCATCGTCATCATCGTCATCATCGTCATCATCGTCATCATCGTCATCATCGTCATCATCGTCATCATCGTCATCATCGTCATCATCGTCATCATCGTCATCATCGTCATCATCGTCATCATCGTCATCATCGTCATCATCGTCATCATCGTCATCATCGTCATCATCGTCATCATCGTCATCATCGTCATCGACATCGTCATCGTCATCATCGTCATCATCGTCATCATCGTCATCATCGTCATCATCTTCATCATCGTCATCATCGTCATCATGGTCATCATCGTCATCATCGTCAT
Source organism: Plagiodera versicolora (assembly GCA_037013635.1). Classification (NCBI taxonomy): domain Eukaryota; kingdom Metazoa; phylum Arthropoda; class Insecta; order Coleoptera; family Chrysomelidae; genus Plagiodera; species Plagiodera versicolora. Next base: position 4,377,489 of record JAYMYH010000018.1, read on the forward strand.
CATCGTCATCATCGTCATCATCGTCATCATCGTCATCATCGTCATCATCGTCATCATCGTCATCATCGTCATCATCGTCATCATCGTCATCATCGTCATCATCGTCATCATCGTCATCATCGTCATCATCGTCATCATCGTCATCGTCTTCGTCATCATCGTCATCATCGTCATCATCGTCATCATCGTCATCATCGTCATCATCGTCATCATCGTCATCATCGTCATCATCGTCATCATCGTCATCATCGTCATCATCGTCATCATCGTCATCATCGTCATCATCGTCATCATCGTCATCATCGTCATCATCGTCATCATCGTCATCATCGTCATCATCGTCATCATCGTCATCATCGTCATCATCGTTATCAT
>JAYMYH010000018.1:4382863-4465331 GCA_037013635.1 Plagiodera versicolora
CGTCATCGTCATCGTCATCGTCATCGTCATCGTCATCGTCATCGTCATCGTCATCGTCATCGTCATCGTCATCGTCATCGTCATCGTCATCGTCATCGTCATCGTCATCGTCATCGTCATCGTCATCGTCATCGTCATCGTCATCGTCATCGTCATCGTCATCGTCATCGTCATCGTCATCGTCATCGTCATCGTCATCGTCATCGTCATCGTCATCGTCATCGTCATCGTCATCGTCATCGTCATCGTCATCGTCATCGTCATCGTCATCGTCATCGTCATCGTCATCGTCATCGTCATCGTCATCGTCATCGTCATCGTCATCGTCATCGTCATCGTCATCGTCATCGTCATCGTCATCGTCATCGTCATCGTCATCGTCATCGTCATCGTCATCGTCATCGTCATCGTCATCGTCATCGTCATCGTCATCGTCATCGTCATCGTCATCGTCATCGTCATCGTCATCGTCATCGTCATCGTCATCGTCATCGTCATCGTCATCGTCATCGTCATCGTCATCGTCATCGTCATCGTCATCGTCATCGTCATCGTCATCGTCATCGTCATCGTCATCGTCATCGTCATCGTCATCGTCATCGTCATCGTCATCGTCATCGTCATCGTCATCGTCATCGTCATCGTCATCGTCATCGTCATCGTCATCGTCATCGTCATCGTCATCGTCATCGTCATCGTCATCGTCATCGTCATCGTCATCGTCATCGTCATCGTCATCGTCATCGTCATCGTCATCGTCATCGTCATCGTCATCGTCATCGTCATCGTCATCGTCATCGTCATCGTCATCGTCATCGTCATCGTCATCGTCATCGTCATCGTCATCGTCATCGTCATCGTCATCGTCATCGTCATCGTCATCGTCATCGTCATCGTCATCGTCATCGTCATCGTCATCGTCATCGTCATCGTCATCGTCATCGTCATCGTCATCGTCATCGTCATCGTCATCGTCATCGTCATCGTCATCGTCATCGTCATCGTCATCGTCATCGTCATCGTCATCGTCATCGTCATCGTCATCGTCATCGTCATCGTCATCGTCATCGTCATCGTCATCGTCATCGTCATCGTCATCGTCATCGTCATCGTCATCGTCATCGTCATCGTCATCGTCATCGTCATCGTCATCGTCATCGTCATCGTCATCGTCATCGTCATCGTCATCGTCATCGTCATCGTCATCGTCATCGTCATCGTCATCGTCATCGTCATCGTCATCGTCATCGTCATCGTCATCGTCATCGTCATCGTCATCGTCATCGTCATCGTCATCGTCATCGTCATCGTCATCGTCATCGTCATCGTCATCGTCATCGTCATCGTCATCGTCATCGTCATCGTCATCGTCATCGTCATCGTCATCGTCATCGTCATCGTCATCGTCATCGTCATCGTCATCGTCATCGTCATCGTCATCGTCATCGTCATCGTCATCGTCATCGTCATCGTCATCGTCATCGTCATCGTCATCGTCATCGTCATCGTCATCGTCATCGTCATCGTCATCGTCATCGTCATCGTCATCGTCATCGTCATCGTCATCGTCATCGTCATCGTCATCGTCATCGTCATCGTCATCGTCATCGTCATCGTCATCGTCATCGTCATCGTCATCGTCATCGTCATCGTCATCGTCATCGTCATCGTCATCGTCATCGTCATCGTCATCGTCATCGTCATCGTCATCGTCATCGTCATCGTCATCGTCATCGTCATCGTCATCGTCATCGTCATCGTCATCGTCATCGTCATCGTCATCGTCATCGTCATCGTCATCGTCATCGTCATCGTCATCGTCATCGTCATCGTCATCGTCATCGTCATCGTCATCGTCATCGTCATCGTCATCGTCATCGTCATCGTCATCGTCATCGTCATCGTCATCGTCATCGTCATCGTCATCGTCATCGTCATCGTCATCGTCATCGTCATCGTCATCGTCATCGTCATCGTCATCGTCATCGTCATCGTCATCGTCATCGTCATCGTCATCGTCATCGTCATCGTCATCGTCATCGTCATCGTCATCGTCATCGTCATCGTCATCGTCATCGTCATCGTCATCGTCATCGTCATCGTCATCGTCATCGTCATCGTCATCGTCATCGTCATCGTCATCGTCATCGTCATCGTCATCGTCATCGTCATCGTCATCGTCATCGTCATCGTCATCGTCATCGTCATCGTCATCGTCATCGTCATCGTCATCGTCATCGTCATCGTCATCGTCATCGTCATCGTCATCGTCATCGTCATCGTCATCGTCATCGTCATCGTCATCGTCATCGTCATCGTCATCGTCATCGTCATCGTCATCGTCATCGTCATCGTCATCGTCATCGTCATCGTCATCGTCATCGTCATCGTCATCGTCATCGTCATCGTCATCGTCATCGTCATCGTCATCGTCATCGTCATCGTCATCGTCATCGTCATCGTCATCGTCATCGTCATCGTCATCGTCATCGTCATCGTCATCGTCATCGTCATCGTCATCGTCATCGTCATCGTCATCGTCATCGTCATCGTCATCGTCATCGTCATCGTCATCGTCATCGTCATCGTCATCGTCATCGTCATCGTCATCGTCATCGTCATCGTCATCGTCATCGTCATCGTCATCGTCATCGTCATCGTCATCGTCATCGTCATCGTCATCGTCATCGTCATCGTCATCGTCATCGTCATCGTCATCGTCATCGTCATCGTCATCGTCATCGTCATCGTCATCGTCATCGTCATCGTCATCGTCATCGTCATCGTCATCGTCATCGTCATCGTCATCGTCATCGTCATCGTCATCGTCATCGTCATCGTCATCGTCATCGTCATCGTCATCGTCATCGTCATCGTCATCGTCATCGTCATCGTCATCGTCATCGTCATCGTCATCGTCATCGTCATCGTCATCGTCATCGTCATCGTCATCGTCATCGTCATCGTCATCGTCATCGTCATCGTCATCGTCATCGTCATCGTCATCGTCATCGTCATCGTCATCGTCATCGTCATCGTCATCGTCATCGTCATCGTCATCGTCATCGTCATCGTCATCGTCATCGTCATCGTCATCGTCATCGTCATCGTCATCGTCATCGTCATCGTCATCGTCATCGTCATCGTCATCGTCATCGTCATCGTCATCGTCATCGTCATCGTCATCGTCATCGTCATCGTCATCGTCATCGTCATCGTCATCGTCATCGTCATCGTCATCGTCATCGTCATCGTCATCGTCATCGTCATCGTCATCGTCATCGTCATCGTCATCGTCATCGTCATCGTCATCGTCATCGTCATCGTCATCGTCATCGTCATCGTCATCGTCATCGTCATCGTCATCGTCATCGTCATCGTCATCGTCATCGTCATCGTCATCGTCATCGTCATCGTCATCGTCATCGTCATCGTCATCGTCATCGTCATCGTCATCGTCATCGTCATCGTCATCGTCATCGTCATCGTCATCGTCATCGTCATCGTCATCGTCATCGTCATCGTCATCGTCATCGTCATCGTCATCGTCATCGTCATCGTCATCGTCATCGTCATCGTCATCGTCATGTGTCATCGTCATCGTCATCGTCATCGTCATCGTCATCGTCATCGTCATCGTCATCGTCATCGTCATCGTCATCGTCATCGTCATCGTCATCGTCATCGTCATCGTCATCGTCATCGTCATCGTCATCGTCATCGTCATCGTCATCGTCATCGTCATCGTCATCGTCATCGTCATCGTCATCGTCATCGTCATCGTCATCGTCATCGTCATCGTCATCGTCATCGTCATCGTCATCGTCATCGTCATCGTCATCGTCATCGTCATCGTCATCGTCATCGTCATCGTCATCGTCATCGTCATCGTCATCGTCATCGTCATCGTCATCGTCATCGTCATCGTCATCGTCATCGTCATCGTCATCGTCATCGTCATCGTCATCGTCATCGTCATCGTCATCGTCATCGTCATCGTCATCGTCATCGTCATCGTCATCGTCATCGTCATCGTCATCGTCATCGTCATCGTCATCGTCATCGTCATCGTCATCGTCATCGTCATCGTCATCGTCATCGTCATCGTCATCGTCATCGTCATCGTCATCGTCATCGTCATCGTCATCGTCATCGTCATCGTCATCGTCATCGTCATCGTCATCGTCATCGTCATCGTCATCGTCATCGTCATCGTCATCGTCATCGTCATCGTCATCGTCATCGTCATCGTCATCGTCATCGTCATCGTCATCGTCATCGTCATCGTCATCGTCATCGTCATCGTCATCGTCATCGTCATCGTCATCGTCATCGTCATCGTCATCGTCATCGTCATCGTCATCGTCATCGTCATCGTCATCGTCATCGTCATCGTCATCGTCATCGTCATCGTCATCGTCATCGTCATCGTCATCGTCATCGTCATCGTCATCGTCATCGTCATCGTCATCGTCATCGTCATCGTCATCGTCATCGTCATCGTCATCGTCATCGTCATCGTCATCGTCATCGTCATCGTCATCGTCATCGTCATCGTCATCGTCATCGTCATCGTCATCGTCATCGTCATCGTCATCGTCATCGTCATCGTCATCGTCATCGTCATCGTCATCGTCATCGTCATCGTCATCGTCATCGTCATCGTCATCGTCATCGTCATCGTCATCGTCATCGTCATCGTCATCGTCATCGTCATCGTCATCGTCATCGTCATCGTCATCGTCATCGTCATCGTCATCGTCATCGTCATCGTCATCGTCATCGTCATCGTCATCGTCATCGTCATCGTCATCGTCATCGTCATCGTCATCGTCATCGTCATCGTCATCGTCATCGTCATCGTCATCGTCATCGTCATCGTCATCGTCATCGTCATCGTCATCGTCATCGTCATCGTCATCGTCATCGTCATCGTCATCGTCATCGTCATCGTCATCGTCATCGTCATCGTCATCGTCATCGTCATCGTCATCGTCATCGTCATCGTCATCGTCATCGTCATCGTCATCGTCATCGTCATCGTCATCGTCATCGTCATCGTCATCGTCATCGTCATCGTCATCGTCATCGTCATCGTCATCGTCATCGTCATCGTCATCGTCATCGTCATCGTCATCGTCATCGTCATCGTCATCGTCATCGTCATCGTCATCGTCATCGTCATCGTCATCGTCATCGTCATCGTCATCGTCATCGTCATCGTCATCGTCATCGTCATCGTCATCGTCATCGTCATCGTCATCGTCATCGTCATCGTCATCGTCATCGTCATCGTCATCGTCATCGTCATCGTCATCGTCATCGTCATCGTCATCGTCATCGTCATCGTCATCGTCATCGTCATCGTCATCGTCATCGTCATCGTCATCGTCATCGTCATCGTCATCGTCATCGTCATCGTCATCGTCATCGTCATCGTCATCGTCATCGTCATCGTCATCGTCATCGTCATCGTCATCGTCATCGTCATCGTCATCGTCATCGTCATCGTCATCGTCATCGTCATCGTCATCGTCATCGTCATCGTCATCGTCATCGTCATCGTCATCGTCATCGTCATCGTCATCGTCATCGTCATCGTCATCGTCATCGTCATCGTCATCGTCATCGTCATCGTCATCGTCATCGTCATCGTCATCGTCATCGTCATCGTCATCGTCATCGTCATCGTCATCGTCATCGTCATCGTCATCGTCATCGTCATCGTCATCGTCATCGTCATCGTCATCGTCATCGTCATCGTCATCGTCATCGTCATCGTCATCGTCATCGTCATCGTCATCGTCATCGTCATCGTCATCGTCATCGTCATCGTCATCGTCATCGTCATCGTCATCGTCATCGTCATCGTCATCGTCATCGTCATCGTCATCGTCATCGTCATCGTCATCGTCATCGTCATCGTCATCGTCATCGTCATCGTCATCGTCATCGTCATCGTCATCGTCATCGTCATCGTCATCGTCATCGTCATCGTCATCGTCATCGTCATCGTCATCGTCATCGTCATCGTCATCGTCATCGTCATCGTCATCGTCATCGTCATCGTCATCGTCATCGTCATCGTCATCGTCATCGTCATCGTCATCGTCATCGTCATCGTCATCGTCATCGTCATCGTCATCGTCATCGTCATCGTCATCGTCATCGTCATCGTCATCGTCATCGTCATCGTCATCGTCATCGTCATCGTCATCGTCATCGTCATCGTCATCGTCATCGTCATCGTCATCGTCATCGTCATCGTCATCGTCATCGTCATCGTCATCGTCATCGTCATCGTCATCGTCATCGTCATCGTCATCGTCATCGTCATCGTCATCGTCATCGTCATCGTCATCGTCATCGTCATCGTCATCGTCATCGTCATCGTCATCGTCATCGTCATCGTCATCGTCATCGTCATCGTCATCGTCATCGTCATCGTCATCGTCATCGTCATCGTCATCGTCATCGTCATCGTCATCGTCATCGTCATCGTCATCGTCATCGTCATCGTCATCGTCATCGTCATCGTCATCGTCATCGTCATCGTCATCGTCATCGTCATCGTCATCGTCATCGTCATCGTCATCGTCATCGTCATCGTCATCGTCATCGTCATCGTCATCGTCATCGTCATCGTCATCGTCATCGTCATCGTCATCGTCATCGTCATCGTCATCGTCATCGTCATCGTCATCGTCATCGTCATCGTCATCGTCATCGTCATCGTCATCGTCATCGTCATCGTCATCGTCATCGTCATCGTCATCGTCATCGTCATCGTCATCGTCATCGTCATCGTCATCGTCATCGTCATCGTCATCGTCATCGTCATCGTCATCGTCATCGTCATCGTCATCGTCATCGTCATCGTCATCGTCATCGTCATCGTCATCGTCATCGTCATCGTCATCGTCATCGTCATCGTCATCGTCATCGTCATCGTCATCGTCATCGTCATCGTCATCGTCATCGTCATCGTCATCGTCATCGTCATCGTCATCGTCATCGTCATCGTCATCGTCATCGTCATCGTCATCGTCATCGTCATCGTCATCGTCATCGTCATCGTCATCGTCATCGTCATCGTCATCGTCATCGTCATCGTCATCGTCATCGTCATCGTCATCGTCATCGTCATCGTCATCGTCATCGTCATCGTCATCGTCATCGTCATCGTCATCGTCATCGTCATCGTCATCGTCATCGTCATCGTCATCGTCATCGTCATCGTCATCGTCATCGTCATCGTCATCGTCATCGTCATCGTCATCGTCATCGTCATCGTCATCGTCATCGTCATCGTCATCGTCATCGTCATCGTCATCGTCATCGTCATCGTCATCGTCATCGTCATCGTCATCGTCATCGTCATCGTCATCGTCATCGTCATCGTCATCGTCATCGTCATCGTCATCGTCATCGTCATCGTCATCGTCATCGTCATCGTCATCGTCATCGTCATCGTCATCGTCATCGTCATCGTCATCGTCATCGTCATCGTCATCGTCATCGTCATCGTCATCGTCATCGTCATCGTCATCGTCATCGTCATCGTCATCGTCATCGTCATCGTCATCGTCATCGTCATCGTCATCGTCATCGTCATCGTCATCGTCATCGTCATCGTCATCGTCATCGTCATCGTCATCGTCATCGTCATCGTCATCGTCATCGTCATCGTCATCGTCATCGTCATCGTCATCGTCATCGTCATCGTCATCGTCATCGTCATCGTCATCGTCATCGTCATCGTCATCGTCATCGTCATCGTCATCGTCATCGTCATCGTCATCGTCATCGTCATCGTCATCGTCATCGTCATCGTCATCGTCATCGTCATCGTCATCGTCATCGTCATCGTCATCGTCATCGTCATCGTCATCGTCATCGTCATCGTCATCGTCATCGTCATCGTCATCGTCATCGTCATCGTCATCGTCATCGTCATCGTCATCGTCATCGTCATCGTCATCGTCATCGTCATCGTCATCGTCATCGTCATCGTCATCGTCATCGTCATCGTCATCGTCATCGTCATCGTCATCGTCATCGTCATCGTCATCGTCATCGTCATCGTCATCGTCATCGTCATCGTCATCGTCATCGTCATCGTCATCGTCATCGTCATCGTCATCGTCATCGTCATCGTCATCGTCATCGTCATCGTCATCGTCATCGTCATCGTCATCGTCATCGTCATCGTCATCGTCATCGTCATCGTCATCGTCATCGTCATCGTCATCGTCATCGTCATCGTCATCGTCATCGTCATCGTCATCGTCATCGTCATCGTCATCGTCATCGTCATCGTCATCGTCATCGTCATCGTCATCGTCATCGTCATCGTCATCGTCATCGTCATCGTCATCGTCATCGTCATCGTCATCGTCATCGTCATCGTCATCGTCATCGTCATCGTCATCGTCATCGTCATCGTCATCGTCATCGTCATCGTCATCGTCATCGTCATCGTCATCGTCATCGTCATCGTCATCGTCATCGTCATCGTCATCGTCATCGTCATCGTCATCGTCATCGTCATCGTCATCGTCATCGTCATCGTCATCGTCATCGTCATCGTCATCGTCATCGTCATCGTCATCGTCATCGTCATCGTCATCGTCATCGTCATCGTCATCGTCATCGTCATCGTCATCGTCATCGTCATCGTCATCGTCATCGTCATCGTCATCGTCATCGTCATCGTCATCGTCATCGTCATCGTCATCGTCATCGTCATCGTCATCGTCATCGTCATCGTCATCGTCATCGTCATCGTCATCGTCATCGTCATCGTCATCGTCATCGTCATCGTCATCGTCATCGTCATCGTCATCGTCATCGTCATCGTCATCGTCATCGTCATCGTCATCGTCATCGTCATCGTCATCGTCATCGTCATCGTCATCGTCATCGTCATCGTCATCGTCATCGTCATCGTCATCGTCATCGTCATCGTCATCGTCATCGTCATCGTCATCGTCATCGTCATCGTCATCGTCATCGTCATCGTCATCGTCATCGTCATCGTCATCGTCATCGTCATCGTCATCGTCATCGTCATCGTCATCGTCATCGTCATCGTCATCGTCATCGTCATCGTCATCGTCATCGTCATCGTCATCGTCATCGTCATCGTCATCGTCATCGTCATCGTCATCGTCATCGTCATCGTCATCGTCATCGTCATCGTCATCGTCATCGTCATCGTCATCGTCATCGTCATCGTCATCGTCATCGTCATCGTCATCGTCATCGTCATCGTCATCGTCATCGTCATCGTCATCGTCATCGTCATCGTCATCGTCATCGTCATCGTCATCGTCATCGTCATCGTCATCGTCATCGTCATCGTCATCGTCATCGTCATCGTCATCGTCATCGTCATCGTCATCGTCATCGTCATCGTCATCGTCATCGTCATCGTCATCGTCATCGTCATCGTCATCGTCATCGTCATCGTCATCGTCATCGTCATCGTCATCGTCATCGTCATCGTCATCGTCATCGTCATCGTCATCGTCATCGTCATCGTCATCGTCATCGTCATCGTCATCGTCATCGTCATCGTCATCGTCATCGTCATCGTCATCGTCATCGTCATCGTCATCGTCATCGTCATCGTCATCGTCATCGTCATCGTCATCGTCATCGTCATCGTCATCGTCATCGTCATCGTCATCGTCATCGTCATCGTCATCGTCATCGTCATCGTCATCGTCATCGTCATCGTCATCGTCATCGTCATCGTCATCGTCATCGTCATCGTCATCGTCATCGTCATCGTCATCGTCATCGTCATCGTCATCGTCATCGTCATCGTCATCGTCATCGTCATCGTCATCGTCATCGTCATCGTCATCGTCATCGTCATCGTCATCGTCATCGTCATCGTCATCGTCATCGTCATCGTCATCGTCATCGTCATCGTCATCGTCATCGTCATCGTCATCGTCATCGTCATCGTCATCGTCATCGTCATCGTCATCGTCATCGTCATCGTCATCGTCATCGTCATCGTCATCGTCATCGTCATCGTCATCGTCATCGTCATCGTCATCGTCATCGTCATCGTCATCGTCATCGTCATCGTCATCGTCATCGTCATCGTCATCGTCATCGTCATCGTCATCGTCATCGTCATCGTCATCGTCATCGTCATCGTCATCGTCATCGTCATCGTCATCGTCATCGTCATCGTCATCGTCATCGTCATCGTCATCGTCATCGTCATCGTCATCGTCATCGTCATCGTCATCGTCATCGTCATCGTCATCGTCATCGTCATCGTCATCGTCATCGTCATCGTCATCGTCATCGTCATCGTCATCGTCATCGTCATCGTCATCGTCATCGTCATCGTCATCGTCATCGTCATCGTCATCGTCATCGTCATCGTCATCGTCATCGTCATCGTCATCGTCATCGTCATCGTCATCGTCATCGTCATCGTCATCGTCATCGTCATCGTCATCGTCATCGTCATCGTCATCGTCATCGTCATCGTCATCGTCATCGTCATCGTCATCGTCATCGTCATCGTCATCGTCATCGTCATCGTCATCGTCATCGTCATCGTCATCGTCATCGTCATCGTCATCGTCATCGTCATCGTCATCGTCATCGTCATCGTCATCGTCATCGTCATCGTCATCGTCATCGTCATCGTCATCGTCATCGTCATCGTCATCGTCATCGTCATCGTCATCGTCATCGTCATCGTCATCGTCATCGTCATCGTCATCGTCATCGTCATCGTCATCGTCATCGTCATCGTCATCGTCATCGTCATCGTCATCGTCATCGTCATCGTCATCGTCATCGTCATCGTCATCGTCATCGTCATCGTCATCGTCATCGTCATCGTCATCGTCATCGTCATCGTCATCGTCATCGTCATCGTCATCGTCATCGTCATCGTCATCGTCATCGTCATCGTCATCGTCATCGTCATCGTCATCGTCATCGTCATCGTCATCGTCATCGTCATCGTCATCGTCATCGTCATCGTCATCGTCATCGTCATCGTCATCGTCATCGTCATCGTCATCGTCATCGTCATCGTCATCGTCATCGTCATCGTCATCGTCATCGTCATCGTCATCGTCATCGTCATCGTCATCGTCATCGTCATCGTCATCGTCATCGTCATCGTCATCGTCATCGTCATCGTCATCGTCATCGTCATCGTCATCGTCATCGTCATCGTCATCGTCATCGTCATCGTCATCGTCATCGTCATCGTCATCGTCATCGTCATCGTCATCGTCATCGTCATCGTCATCGTCATCGTCATCGTCATCGTCATCGTCATCGTCATCGTCATCGTCATCGTCATCGTCATCGTCATCGTCATCGTCATCGTCATCGTCATCGTCATCGTCATCGTCATCGTCATCGTCATCGTCATCGTCATCGTCATCGTCATCGTCATCGTCATCGTCATCGTCATCGTCATCGTCATCGTCATCGTCATCGTCATCGTCATCGTCATCGTCATCGTCATCGTCATCGTCATCGTCATCGTCATCGTCATCGTCATCGTCATCGTCATCGTCATCGTCATCGTCATCGTCATCGTCATCGTCATCGTCATCGTCATCGTCATCGTCATCGTCATCGTCATCGTCATCGTCATCGTCATCGTCATCGTCATCGTCATCGTCATCGTCATCGTCATCGTCATCGTCATCGTCATCGTCATCGTCATCGTCATCGTCATCGTCATCGTCATCGTCATCGTCATCGTCATCGTCATCGTCATCGTCATCGTCATCGTCATCGTCATCGTCATCGTCATCGTCATCGTCATCGTCATCGTCATCGTCATCGTCATCGTCATCGTCATCGTCATCGTCATCGTCATCGTCATCGTCATCGTCATCGTCATCGTCATCGGTCATCGTCATCGTCATCGTCATCGTCATCGTCATCGTCATCGTCATCGTCATCGTCATCGTCATCGTCATCGTCATCGTCATCGTCATCGTCATCGTCATCGTCATCGTCATCGTCATCGTCATCGTCATCGTCATCGTCATCGTCATCGTCATCGTCATCGTCATCGTCATCGTCATCGTCATCGTCATCGTCATCGTCATCGTCATCGTCATCGTCATCGTCATCGTCATCGTCATCGTCATCGTCATCGTCATCGTCATCGTCATCGTCATCGTCATCGTCATCGTCATCGTCATCGTCATCGTCATCGTCATCGTCATCGTCATCGTCATCGTCATCGTCATCGTCATCGTCATCGTCATCGTCATCGTCATCGTCATCGTCATCGTCATCGTCATCGTCATCGTCATCGTCATCGTCATCGTCATCGTCATCGTCATCGTCATCGTCATCGTCATCGTCATCGTCATCGTCATCGTCATCGTCATCGTCATCGTCATCGTCATCGTCATCGTCATCGTCATCGTCATCGTCATCGTCATCGTCATCGTCATCGTCATCGTCATCGTCATCGTCATCGTCATCGTCATCGTCATCGTCATCGTCATCGTCATCGTCATCGTCATCGTCATCGTCATCGTCATCGTCATCGTCATCGTCATCGTCATCGTCATCGTCATCGTCATCGTCATCGTCATCGTCATCGTCATCGTCATCGTCATCGTCATCGTCATCGTCATCGTCATCGTCATCGTCATCGTCATCGTCATCGTCATCGTCATCGTCATCGTCATCGTCATCGTCATCGTCATCGTCATCGTCATCGTCATCGTCATCGTCATCGTCATCGTCATCGTCATCGTCATCGTCATCGTCATCGTCATCGTCATCGTCATCGTCATCGTCATCGTCATCGTCATCGTCATCGTCATCGTCATCGTCATCGTCATCGTCATCGTCATCGTCATCGTCATCGTCATCGTCATCGTCATCGTCATCGTCATCGTCATCGTCATCGTCATCGTCATCGTCATCGTCATCGTCATCGTCATCGTCATCGTCATCGTCATCGTCATCGTCATCGTCATCGTCATCGTCATCGTCATCGTCATCGTCATCGTCATCGTCATCGTCATCGTCATCGTCATCGTCATCGTCATCGTCATCGTCATCGTCATCGTCATCGTCATCGTCATCGTCATCGTCATCGTCATCGTCATCGTCATCGTCATCGTCATCGTCATCGTCATCGTCATCGTCATCGTCATCGTCATCGTCATCGTCATCGTCATCGTCATCGTCATCGTCATCGTCATCGTCATCGTCATCGTCATCGTCATCGTCATCGTCATCGTCATCGTCATCGTCATCGTCATCGTCATCGTCATCGTCATCGTCATCGTCATCGTCATCGTCATCGTCATCGTCATCGTCATCGTCATCGTCATCGTCATCGTCATCGTCATCGTCATCGTCATCGTCATCGTCATCGTCATCGTCATCGTCATCGTCATCGTCATCGTCATCGTCATCGTCATCGTCATCGTCATCGTCATCGTCATCGTCATCGTCATCGTCATCGTCATCGTCATCGTCATCGTCATCGTCATCGTCATCGTCATCGTCATCGTCATCGTCATCGTCATCGTCATCGTCATCGTCATCGTCATCGTCATCGTCATCGTCATCGTCATCGTCATCGTCATCGTCATCGTCATCGTCATCGTCATCGTCATCGTCATCGTCATCGTCATCGTCATCGTCATCGTCATCGTCATCGTCATCGTCATCGTCATCGTCATCGTCATCGTCATCGTCATCGTCATCGTCATCGTCATCGTCATCGTCATCGTCATCGTCATCGTCATCGTCATCGTCATCGTCATCGTCATCGTCATCGTCATCGTCATCGTCATCGTCATCGTCATCGTCATCGTCATCGTCATCGTCATCGTCATCGTCATCGTCATCGTCATCGTCATCGTCATCGTCATCGTCATCGTCATCGTCATCGTCATCGTCATCGTCATCGTCATCGTCATCGTCATCGTCATCGTCATCGTCATCGTCATCGTCATCGTCATCGTCATCGTCATCGTCATCGTCATCGTCATCGTCATCGTCATCGTCATCGTCATCGTCATCGTCATCGTCATCGTCATCGTCATCGTCATCGTCATCGTCATCGTCATCGTCATCGTCATCGTCATCGTCATCGTCATCGTCATCGTCATCGTCATCGTCATCGTCATCGTCATCGTCATCGTCATCGTCATCGTCATCGTCATCGTCATCGTCATCGTCATCGTCATCGTCATCGTCATCGTCATCGTCATCGTCATCGTCATCGTCATCGTCATCGTCATCGTCATCGTCATCGTCATCGTCATCGTCATCGTCATCGTCATCGTCATCGTCATCGTCATCGTCATCGTCATCGTCATCGTCATCGTCATCGTCATCGTCATCGTCATCGTCATCGTCATCGATCGTCATCGTCATCGTCATCGTCATCGTCATCGTCATCGTCATCGTCATCGTCATCGTCATCGTCATCGTCATCGTCATCGTCATCGTCATCGTCATCGTCATCGTCATCGTCATCGTCATCGTCATCGTCATCGTCATCGTCATCGTCATCGTCATCGTCATCGTCATCGTCATCGTCATCGTCATCGTCATCGTCATCGTCATCGTCATCGTCATCGTCATCGTCATCGTCATCGTCATCGTCATCGTCATCGTCATCGTCATCGTCATCGTCATCGTCATCGTCATCGTCATCGTCATCGTCATCGTCATCGTCATCGTCATCGTCATCGTCATCGTCATCGTCATCGTCATCGTCATCGTCATCGTCATCGTCATCGTCATCGTCATCGTCATCGTCATCGTCATCGTCATCGTCATCGTCATCGTCATCGTCATCGTCATCGTCATCGTCATCGTCATCGTCATCGTCATCGTCATCGTCATCGTCATCGTCATCGTCATCGTCATCGTCATCGTCATCGTCATCGTCATCGTCATCGTCATCGTCATCGTCATCGTCATCGTCATCGTCATCGTCATCGTCATCGTCATCGTCATCGTCATCGTCATCGTCATCGTCATCGTCATCGTCATCGTCATCGTCATCGTCATCGTCATCGTCATCGTCATCGTCATCGTCATCGTCATCGTCATCGTCATCGTCATCGTCATCGTCATCGTCATCGTCATCGTCATCGTCATCGTCATCGTCATCGTCATCGTCATCGTCATCGTCATCGTCATCGTCATCGTCATCGTCATCGTCATCGTCATCGTCATCGTCATCGTCATCGTCATCGTCATCGTCATCGTCATCGTCATCGTCATCGTCATCGTCATCGTCATCGTCATCGTCATCGTCATCGTCATCGTCATCGTCATCGTCATCGTCATCGTCATCGTCATCGTCATCGTCATCGTCATCGTCATCGTCATCGTCATCGTCATCGTCATCGTCATCGTCATCGTCATCGTCATCGTCATCGTCATCGTCATCGTCATCGTCATCGTCATCGTCATCGTCATCGTCATCGTCATCGTCATCGTCATCGTCATCGTCATCGTCATCGTCATCGTCATCGTCATCGTCATCGTCATCGTCATCGTCATCGTCATCGTCATCGTCATCGTCATCGTCATCGTCATCGTCATCGTCATCGTCATCGTCATCGTCATCGTCATCGTCATCGTCATCGTCATCGTCATCGTCATCGTCATCGTCATCGTCATCGTCATCGTCATCGTCATCGTCATCGTCATCGTCATCGTCATCGTCATCGTCATCGTCATCGTCATCGTCATCGTCATCGTCATCGTCATCGTCATCGTCATCGTCATCGTCATCGTCATCGTCATCGTCATCGTCATCGTCATCGTCATCGTCATCGTCATCGTCATCGTCATCGTCATCGTCATCGTCATCGTCATCGTCATCGTCATCGTCATCGTCATCGTCATCGTCATCGTCATCGTCATCGTCATCGTCATCGTCATCGTCATCGTCATCGTCATCGTCATCGTCATCGTCATCGTCATCGTCATCGTCATCGTCATCGTCATCGTCATCGTCATCGTCATCGTCATCGTCATCGTCATCGTCATCGTCATCGTCATCGTCATCGTCATCGTCATCGT
The DNA here is from genome assembly GCA_037013635.1 of Plagiodera versicolora. Classification (NCBI taxonomy): domain Eukaryota; kingdom Metazoa; phylum Arthropoda; class Insecta; order Coleoptera; family Chrysomelidae; genus Plagiodera; species Plagiodera versicolora. The sequence goes on from JAYMYH010000018.1 coordinate 4,398,941, forward strand.
CATCGTCATCGTCATCGTCATCGTCATCGTCATCGTCATCGTCATCGTCATCGTCATCGTCATCGTCATCGTCATCGTCATCGTCATCGTCATCGTCATCGTCATCGTCATCGTCATCGTCATCGTCATCGTCATCGTCATCGTCATCGTCATCGTCATCGTCATCGTCATCGTCATCGTCATCGTCATCGTCATCGTCATCGTCATCGTCATCGTCATCGTCATCGTCATCGTCATCGTCATCGTCATCGTCATCGTCATCGTCATCGTCATCGTCATCGTCATCGTCATCGTCATCGTCATCGTCATCGTCATCGTCATCGTCATCGTCATCGTCATCGTCATCGTCATCGTCATCGTCATCGTCATCGTCATCGTCATCGTCATCGTCATCGTCATCGTCATCGTCATCGTCATCGTCATCGTCATCGTCATCGTCATCGTCATCGTCATCGTCATCGTCATCGTCATCGTCATCGTCATCGTCATCGTCATCGTCATCGTCATCGTCATCGTCATCGTCATCGTCATCGTCATCGTCATCGTCATCGTCATCGTCATCGTCATCGTCATCGTCATCGTCATCGTCATCGTCATCGTCATCGTCATCGTCATCGTCATCGTCATCGTCATCGTCATCGTCATCGTCATCGTCATCGTCATCGTCATCGTCATCGTCATCGTCATCGTCATCGTCATCGTCATCGTCATCGTCATCGTCATCGTCATCGTCATCGTCATCGTCATCGTCATCGTCATCGTCATCGTCATCGTCATCGTCATCGTCATCGTCATCGTCATCGTCATCGTCATCGTCATCGTCATCGTCATCGTCATCGTCATCGTCATCGTCATCGTCATCGTCATCGTCATCGTCATCGTCATCGTCATCGTCATCGTCATCGTCATCGTCATCGTCATCGTCATCGTCATCGTCATCGTCATCGTCATCGTCATCGTCATCGTCATCGTCATCGTCATCGTCATCGTCATCGTCATCGTCATCGTCATCGTCATCGTCATCGTCATCGTCATCGTCATCGTCATCGTCATCGTCATCGTCATCGTCATCGTCATCGTCATCGTCATCGTCATCGTCATCGTCATCGTCATCGTCATCGTCATCGTCATCGTCATCGTCATCGTCATCGTCATCGTCATCGTCATCGTCATCGTCATCGTCATCGTCATCGTCATCGTCATCGTCATCGTCATCGTCATCGTCATCGTCATCGTCATCGTCATCGTCATCGTCATCGTCATCGTCATCGTCATCGTCATCGTCATCGTCATCGTCATCGTCATCGTCATCGTCATCGTCATCGTCATCGTCATCGTCATCGTCATCGTCATCGTCATCGTCATCGTCATCGTCATCGTCATCGTCATCGTCATCGTCATCGTCATCGTCATCGTCATCGTCATCGTCATCGTCATCGTCATCGTCATCGTCATCGTCATCGTCATCGTCATCGTCATCGTCATCGTCATCGTCATCGTCATCGTCATCGTCATCGTCATCGTCATCGTCATCGTCATCGTCATCGTCATCGTCATCGTCATCGTCATCGTCATCGTCATCGTCATCGTCATCGTCATCGTCATCGTCATCGTCATCGTCATCGTCATCGTCATCGTCATCGTCATCGTCATCGTCATCGTCATCGTCATCGTCATCGTCATCGTCATCGTCATCGTCATCGTCATCGTCATCGTCATCGTCATCGTCATCGTCATCGTCATCGTCATCGTCATCGTCATCGTCATCGTCATCGTCATCGTCATCGTCATCGTCATCGTCATCGTCATCGTCATCGTCATCGTCATCGTCATCGTCATCGTCATCGTCATCGTCATCGTCATCGTCATCGTCATCGTCATCGTCATCGTCATCGTCATCGTCATCGTCATCGTCATCGTCATCGTCATCGTCATCGTCATCGTCATCGTCATCGTCATCGTCATCGTCATCGTCATCGTCATCGTCATCGTCATCGTCATCGTCATCGTCATCGTCATCGTCATCGTCATCGTCATCGTCATCGTCAGTCATCGTCATCGTCATCGTCATCGTCATCGTCATCGTCATCGTCATCGTCATCGTCATCGTCATCGTCATCGTCATCGTCATCGTCATCGTCATCGTCATCGTCATCGTCATCGTCATCGTCATCGTCATCGTCATCGTCATCGTCATCGTCATCGTCATCGTCATCGTCATCGTCATCGTCATCGTCATCGTCATCGTCATCGTCATCGTCATCGTCATCGTCATCGTCATCGTCATCGTCATCGTCATCGTCATCGTCATCGTCATCGTCATCGTCATCGTCATCGTCATCGTCATCGTCATCGTCATCGTCATCGTCATCGTCATCGTCATCGTCATCGTCATCGTCATCGTCATCGTCATCGTCATCGTCATCGTCATCGTCATCGTCATCGTCATCGTCATCGTCATCGTCATCGTCATCGTCATCGTCATCGTCATCGTCATCGTCATCGTCATCGTCATCGTCATCGTCATCGTCATCGTCATCGTCATCGTCATCGTCATCGTCATCGTCATCGTCATCGTCATCGTCATCGTCATCGTCATCGTCATCGTCATCGTCATCGTCATCGTCATCGTCATCGTCATCGTCATCGTCATCGTCATCGTCATCGTCATCGTCATCGTCATCGTCATCGTCATCGTCATCGTCATCGTCATCGTCATCGTCATCGTCATCGTCATCGTCATCGTCATCGTCATCGTCATCGTCATCGTCATCGTCATCGTCATCGTCATCGTCATCGTCATCGTCATCGTCATCGTCATCGTCATCGTCATCGTCATCGTCATCGTCATCGTCATCGTCATCGTCATCGTCATCGTCATCGTCATCGTCATCGTCATCGTCATCGTCATCGTCATCGTCATCGTCATCGTCATCGTCATCGTCATCGTCATCGTCATCGTCATCGTCATCGTCATCGTCATCGTCATCGTCATCGTCATCGTCATCGTCATCGTCATCGTCATCGTCATCGTCATCGTCATCGTCATCGTCATCGTCATCGTCATCGTCATCGTCATCGTCATCGTCATCGTCATCGTCATCGTCATCGTCATCGTCATCGTCATCGTCATCGTCATCGTCATCGTCATCGTCATCGTCATCGTCATCGTCATCGTCATCGTCATCGTCATCGTCATCGTCATCGTCATCGTCATCGTCATCGTCATCGTCATCGTCATCGTCATCGTCATCGTCATCGTCATCGTCATCGTCATCGTCATCGTCATCGTCATCGTCATCGTCATCGTCATCGTCATCGTCATCGTCATCGTCATCGTCATCGTCATCGTCATCGTCATCGTCATCGTCATCGTCATCGTCATCGTCATCGTCATCGTCATCGTCATCGTCATCGTCATCGTCATCGTCATCGTCATCGTCATCGTCATCGTCATCGTCATCGTCATCGTCATCGTCATCGTCATCGTCATCGTCATCGTCATCGTCATCGTCATCGTCATCGTCATCGTCATCGTCATCGTCATCGTCATCGTCATCGTCATCGTCATCGTCATCGTCATCGTCATCGTCATCGTCATCGTCATCGTCATCGTCATCGTCATCGTCATCGTCATCGTCATCGTCATCGTCATCGTCATCGTCATCGTCATCGTCATCGTCATCGTCATCGTCATCGTCATCGTCATCGTCATCGTCATCGTCATCGTCATCGTCATCGTCATCGTCATCGTCATCGTCATCGTCATCGTCATCGTCATCGTCATCGTCATCGTCATCGTCATCGTCATCGTCATCGTCATCGTCATCGTCATCGTCATCGTCATCGTCATCGTCATCGTCATCGTCATCGTCATCGTCATCGTCATCGTCATCGTCATCGTCATCGTCATCGTCATCGTCATCGTCATCGTCATCGTCATCGTCATCGTCATCGTCATCGTCATCGTCATCGTCATCGTCATCGTCATCGTCATCGTCATCGTCATCGTCATCGTCATCGTCATCGTCATCGTCATCGTCATCGTCATCGTCATCGTCATCGTCATCGTCATCGTCATCGTCATCGTCATCGTCATCGTCATCGTCATCGTCATCGTCATCGTCATCGTCATCGTCATCGTCATCGTCATCGTCATCGTCATCGTCATCGTCATCGTCATCGTCATCGTCATCGTCATCGTCATCGTCATCGTCATCGTCATCGTCATCGTCATCGTCATCGTCATCGTCATCGTCATCGTCATCGTCATCGTCATCGTCATCGTCATCGTCATCGTCATCGTCATCGTCATCGTCATCGTCATCGTCATCGTCATCGTCATCGTCATCGTCATCGTCATCGTCATCGTCATCGTCATCGTCATCGTCATCGTCATCGTCATCGTCATCGTCATCGTCATCGTCATCGTCATCGTCATCGTCATCGTCATCGTCATCGTCATCGTCATCGTCATCGTCATCGTCATCGTCATCGTCATCGTCATCGTCATCGTCATCGTCATCGTCATCGTCATCGTCATCGTCATCGTCATCGTCATCGTCATCGTCATCGTCATCGTCATCGTCATCGTCATCGTCATCGTCATCGTCATCGTCATCGTCATCGTCATCGTCATCGTCATCGTCATCGTCATCGTCATCGTCATCGTCATCGTCATCGTCATCGTCATCGTCATCGTCATCGTCATCGTCATCGTCATCGTCATCGTCATCGTCATCGTCATCGTCATCGTCATCGTCATCGTCATCGTCATCGTCATCGTCATCGTCATCGTCATCGTCATCGTCATCGTCATCGTCATCGTCATCGTCATCGTCATCGTCATCGTCATCGTCATCGTCATCGTCATCGTCATCGTCATCGTCATCGTCATCGTCATCGTCATCGTCATCGTCATCGTCATCGTCATCGTCATCGTCATCGTCATCGTCATCGTCATCGTCATCGTCATCGTCATCGTCATCGTCATCGTCATCGTCATCGTCATCGTCATCGTCATCGTCATCGTCATCGTCATCGTCATCGTCATCGTCATCGTCATCGTCATCGTCATCGTCATCGTCATCGTCATCGTCATCGTCATCGTCATCGTCATCGTCATCGTCATCGTCATCGTCATCGTCATCGTCATCGTCATCGTCATCGTCATCGTCATCGTCATCGTCATCGTCATCGTCATCGTCATCGTCATCGTCATCGTCATCGTCATCGTCATCGTCATCGTCATCGTCATCGTCATCGTCATCGTCATCGTCATCGTCATCGTCATCGTCATCGTCATCGTCATCGTCATCGTCATCGTCATCGTCATCGTCATCGTCATCGTCATCGTCATCGTCATCGTCATCGTCATCGTCATCGTCATCGTCATCGTCATCGTCATCGTCATCGTCATCGTCATCGTCATCGTCATCGTCATCGTCATCGTCATCGTCATCGTCATCGTCATCGTCATCGTCATCGTCATCGTCATCGTCATCGTCATCGTCATCGTCATCGTCATCGTCATCGTCATCGTCATCGTCATCGTCATCGTCATCGTCATCGTCATCGTCATCGTCATCGTCATCGTCATCGTCATCGTCATCGTCATCGTCATCGTCATCGTCATCGTCATCGTCATCGTCATCGTCATCGTCATCGTCATCGTCATCGTCATCGTCATCGTCATCGTCATCGTCATCGTCATCGTCATCGTCATCGTCATCGTCATCGTCATCGTCATCGTCATCGTCATCGTCATCGTCATCGTCATCGTCATCGTCATCGTCATCGTCATCGTCATCGTCATCGTCATCGTCATCGTCATCGTCATCGTCATCGTCATCGTCATCGTCATCGTCATCGTCATCGTCATCGTCATCGTCATCGTCATCGTCATCGTCATCGTCATCGTCATCGTCATCGTCATCGTCATCGTCATCGTCATCGTCATCGTCATCGTCATCGTCATCGTCATCGTCATCGTCATCGTCATCGTCATCGTCATCGTCATCGTCATCGTCATCGTCATCGTCATCGTCATCGTCATCGTCATCGTCATCGTCATCGTCATCGTCATCGTCATCGTCATCGTCATCGTCATCGTCATCGTCATCGTCATCGTCATCGTCATCGTCATCGTCATCGTCATCGTCATCGTCATCGTCATCGTCATCGTCATCGTCATCGTCATCGTCATCGTCATCGTCATCGTCATCGTCATCGTCATCGTCATCGTCATCGTCATCGTCATCGTCATCGTCATCGTCATCGTCATCGTCATCGTCATCGTCATCGTCATCGTCATCGTCATCGTCATCGTCATCGTCATCGTCATCGTCATCGTCATCGTCATCGTCATCGTCATCGTCATCGTCATCGTCATCGTCATCGTCATCGTCATCGTCATCGTCATCGTCATCGTCATCGTCATCGTCATCGTCATCGTCATCGTCATCGTCATCGTCATCGTCATCGTCATCGTCATCGTCATCGTCATCGTCATCGTCATCGTCATCGTCATCGTCATCGTCATCGTCATCGTCATCGTCATCGTCATCGTCATCGTCATCGTCATCGTCATCGTCATCGTCATCGTCATCGTCATCGTCATCGTCATCGTCATCGTCATCGTCATCGTCATCGTCATCGTCATCGTCATCGTCATCGTCATCGTCATCGTCATCGTCATCGTCATCGTCATCGTCATCGTCATCGTCATCGTCATCGTCATCGTCATCGTCATCGTCATCGTCATCGTCATCGTCATCGTCATCGTCATCGTCATCGTCATCGTCATCGTCATCGTCATCGTCATCGTCATCGTCATCGTCATCGTCATCGTCATCGTCATCGTCATCGTCATCGTCATCGTCATCGTCATCGTCATCGTCATCGTCATCGTCATCGTCATCGTCATCGTCATCGTCATCGTCATCGTCATCGTCATCGTCATCGTCATCGTCATCGTCATCGTCATCGTCATCGTCATCGTCATCGTCATCGTCATCGTCATCGTCATCGTCATCGTCATCGTCATCGTCATCGTCATCGTCATCGTCATCGTCATCGTCATCGTCATCGTCATCGTCATCGTCATCGTCATCGTCATCGTCATCGTCATCGTCATCGTCATCGTCATCGTCATCGTCATCGTCATCGTCATCGTCATCGTCATCGTCATCGTCATCGTCATCGTCATCGTCATCGTCATCGTCATCGTCATCGTCATCGTCATCGTCATCGTCATCGTCATCGTCATCGTCATCGTCATCGTCATCGTCATCGTCATCGTCATCGTCATCGTCATCGTCATCGTCATCGTCATCGTCATCGTCATCGTCATCGTCATCGTCATCGTCATCGTCATCGTCATCGTCATCGTCATCGTCATCGTCATCGTCATCGTCATCGTCATCGTCATCGTCATCGTCATCGTCATCGTCATCGTCATCGTCATCGTCATCGTCATCGTCATCGTCATCGTCATCGTCATCGTCATCGTCATCGTCATCGTCATCGTCATCGTCATCGTCATCGTCATCGTCATCGTCATCGTCATCGTCATCGTCATCGTCATCGTCATCGTCATCGTCATCGTCATCGTCATCGTCATCGTCATCGTCATCGTCATCGTCATCGTCATCGTCATCGTCATCGTCATCGTCATCGTCATCGTCATCGTCATCGTCATCGTCATCGTCATCGTCATCGTCATCGTCATCGTCATCGTCATCGTCATCGTCATCGTCATCGTCATCGTCATCGTCATCGTCATCGTCATCGTCATCGTCATCGTCATCGTCATCGTCATCGTCATCGTCATCGTCATCGTCATCGTCATCGTCATCGTCATCGTCATCGTCATCGTCATCGTCATCGTCATCGTCATCGTCATCGTCATCGTCATCGTCATCGTCATCGTCATCGTCATCGTCATCGTCATCGTCATCGTCATCGTCATCGTCATCGTCATCGTCATCGTCATCGTCATCGTCATCGTCATCGTCATCGTCATCGTCATCGTCATCGTCATCGTCATCGTCATCGTCATCGTCATCGTCATCGTCATCGTCATCGTCATCGTCATCGTCATCGTCATCGTCATCGTCATCGTCATCGTCATCGTCATCGTCATCGTCATCGTCATCGTCATCGTCATCGTCATCGTCATCGTCATCGTCATCGTCATCGTCATCGTCATCGTCATCGTCATCGTCATCGTCATCGTCATCGTCATCGTCATCGTCATCGTCATCGTCATCGTCATCGTCATCGTCATCGTCATCGTCATCGTCATCGTCATCGTCATCGTCATCGTCATCGTCATCGTCATCGTCATCGTCATCGTCATCGTCATCGTCATCGTCATCGTCATCGTCATCGTCATCGTCATCGTCATCGTCATCGTCATCGTCATCGTCATCGTCATCGTCATCGTCATCGTCATCGTCATCGTCATCGTCATCGTCATCGTCATCGTCATCGTCATCGTCATCGTCATCGTCATCGTCATCGTCATCGTCATCGTCATCGTCATCGTCATCGTCATCGTCATCGTCATCGTCATCGTCATCGTCATCGTCATCGTCATCGTCATCGTCATCGTCATCGTCATCGTCATCGTCATCGTCATCGTCATCGTCATCGTCATCGTCATCGTCATCGTCATCGTCATCGTCATCGTCATCGTCATCGTCATCGTCATCGTCATCGTCATCGTCATCGTCATCGTCATCGTCATCGTCATCGTCATCGTCATCGTCATCGTCATCGTCATCGTCATCGTCATCGTCATCGTCATCGTCATCGTCATCGTCATCGTCATCGTCATCGTCATCGTCATCGTCATCGTCATCGTCATCGTCATCGTCATCGTCATCGTCATCGTCATCGTCATCGTCATCGTCATCGTCATCGTCATCGTCATCGTCATCGTCATCGTCATCGTCATCGTCATCGTCATCGTCATCGTCATCGTCATCGTCATCGTCATCGTCATCGTCATCGTCATCGTCATCGTCATCGTCATCGTCATCGTCATCGTCATCGTCATCGTCATCGTCATCGTCATCGTCATCGTCATCGTCATCGTCATCGTCATCGTCATCGTCATCGTCATCGTCATCGTCATCGTCATCGTCATCGTCATCGTCATCGTCATCGTCATCGTCATCGTCATCGTCATCGTCATCGTCATCGTCATCGTCATCGTCATCGTCATCGTCATCGTCATCGTCATCGTCATCGTCATCGTCATCGTCATCGTCATCGTCATCGTCATCGTCATCGTCATCGTCATCGTCATCGTCATCGTCATCGTCATCGTCATCGTCATCGTCATCGTCATCGTCATCGTCATCGTCATCGTCATCGTCATCGTCATCGTCATCGTCATCGTCATCGTCATCGTCATCGTCATCGTCATCGTCATCGTCATCGTCATCGTCATCGTCATCGTCATCGTCATCGTCATCGTCATCGTCATCGTCATCGTCATCGTCATCGTCATCGTCATCGTCATCGTCATCGTCATCGTCATCGTCATCGTCATCGTCATCGTCATCGTCATCGTCATCGTCATCGTCATCGTCATCGTCATCGTCATCGTCATCGTCATCGTCATCGTCATCGTCATCGTCATCGTCATCGTCATCGTCATCGTCATCGTCATCGTCATCGTCATCGTCATCGTCATCGTCATCGTCATCGTCATCGTCATCGTCATCGTCATCGTCATCGTCATCGTCATCGTCATCGTCATCGTCATCGTCATCGTCATCGTCATCGTCATCGTCATCGTCATCGTCATCGTCATCGTCATCGTCATCGTCATCGTCATCGTCATCGTCATCGTCATCGTCATCGTCATCGTCATCGTCATCGTCATCGTCATCGTCATCGTCATCGTCATCGTCATCGTCATCGTCATCGTCATCGTCATCGTCATCGTCATCGTCATCGTCATCGTCATCGTCATCGTCATCGTCATCGTCATCGTCATCGTCATCGTCATCGTCATCGTCATCGTCATCGTCATCGTCATCGTCATCGTCATCGTCATCGTCATCGTCATCGTCATCGTCATCGTCATCGTCATCGTCATCGTCATCGTCATCGTCATCGTCATCGTCATCGTCATCGTCATCGTCATCGTCATCGTCATCGTCATCGTCATCGTCATCGTCATCGTCATCGTCATCGTCATCGTCATCGTCATCGTCATCGTCATCGTCATCGTCATCGTCATCGTCATCGTCATCGTCATCGTCATCGTCATCGTCATCGTCATCGTCATCGTCATCGTCATCGTCATCGTCATCGTCATCGTCATCGTCATCGTCATCGTCATCGTCATCGTCATCGTCATCGTCATCGTCATCGTCATCGTCATCGTCATCGTCATCGTCATCGTCATCGTCATCGTCATCGTCATCGTCATCGTCATCGTCATCGTCATCGTCATCGTCATCGTCATCGTCATCGTCATCGTCATCGTCATCGTCATCGTCATCGTCATCGTCATCGTCATCGTCATCGTCATCGTCATCGTCATCGTCATCGTCATCGTCATCGTCATCGTCATCGTCATCGTCATCGTCATCGTCATCGTCATCGTCATCGTCATCGTCATCGTCATCGTCATCGTCATCGTCATCGTCATCGTCATCGTCATCGTCATCGTCATCGTCATCGTCATCGTCATCGTCATCGTCATCGTCATCGTCATCGTCATCGTCATCGTCATCGTCATCGTCATCGTCATCGTCATCGTCATCGTCATCGTCATCGTCATCGTCATCGTCATCGTCATCGTCATCGTCATCGTCATCGTCATCGTCATCGTCATCGTCATCGTCATCGTCATCGTCATCGTCATCGTCATCGTCATCGTCATCGTCATCGTCATCGTCATCGTCATCGTCATCGTCATCGTCATCGTCATCGTCATCGTCATCGTCATCGTCATCGTCATCGTCATCGTCATCGTCATCGTCATCGTCATCGTCATCGTCATCGTCGTCATCGTCATCGTCATCGTCATCGTCATCGTCATCGTCATCGTCATCGTCATCGTCATCGTCATCGTCATCGTCATCGTCATCGTCATCGTCATCGTCATCGTCATCGTCATCGTCATCGTCATCGTCATCGTCATCGTCATCGTCATCGTCATCGTCATCGTCATCGTCATCGTCATCGTCATCGTCATCGTCATCGTCATCGTCATCGTCATCGTCATCGTCATCGTCATCGTCATCGTCATCGTCATCGTCATCGTCATCGTCATCGTCATCGTCATCGTCATCGTCATCGTCATCGTCATCGTCATCGTCATCGTCATCGTCATCGTCATCGTCATCGTCATCGTCATCGTCATCGTCATCGTCATCGTCATCGTCATCGTCATCGTCATCGTCATCGTCATCGTCATCGTCATCGTCATCGTCATCGTCATCGTCATCGTCATCGTCATCGTCATCGTCATCGTCATCGTCATCGTCATCGTCATCGTCATCGTCATCGTCATCGTCATCGTCATCGTCATCGTCATCGTCATCGTCATCGTCATCGTCATCGTCATCGGTCATCGTCATCGTCATCGTCATCGTCATCAGTCATCGTCATCGTCATCGTCATCGTCATCGTCATCATCGTCATCGTCATCGTCATCGTCATCGTCATCGTCATCGTCATCGTCATCGTCATCGTCATCGTCATCGTCATCGTCATCGTCATCGTCATCGTCATCGTCATCGTCATCGTCATCGTCATCGTCATCGTCATCGTCATCGTCATCGTCATCGTCATCGTCATCGTCATCGTCATCGTCATCGTCATCGTCATCGTCATCGTCATCGTCATCGTCATCGTCATCGTCATCGTCATCGTCATCGTCATCGTCATCGTCATCGTCATCGTCATCGTCATCGTCATCGTCATCGTCATCGTCATCGTCATCGTCATCGTCATCGTCATCGTCATCGTCATCGTCATCGTCATCGTCATCGTCATCGTCACGTCATCGTCATCGTCATCGTCATCGTCATCGTCATCGTCATCGTCATCGTCATCGTCATCGTCATCGTCATCGTCATCGTCATCGTCATCGTCATCGTCATCGTCATCGTCATCGTCATCGTCATCGTCATCGTCATCGTCATCGTCATCGTCATCGTCATCGTCATCGTCATCGTCATCGTCATCGTCATCGTCATCGTCATCGTCATCGTCATCGTCATCGTCATCGTCATCGTCATCGTCATCGTCATCGTCATCGTCATCGTCCATCGTCATCGTCATCGTCATCGTCATCGTCATCGTCATCGTCATCGTCATCGTCATCGTCATCGTCATCGTCATCGTCATCGTCATCGTCATCGTCATCGTCATCGTCATCGTCATCGTCATCGTCATCGTCATCGTCATCGTCATCGTCATCGTCATCGTCATCGTCATCGTCATCGTCATCGTCATCGTCATCGTCATCGTCATCGTCATCGTCATCGTCATCGTCATCGTCATCGTCATCGTCATCGTCATCGTCATCGTCCATCGTCCATCGTCATCGTCATCGTCATCGTCATCGTCATCGTCATCGTCATCGTCATCGTCATCGTCATCGTCATCGTCATCGTCATCGTCATCGTCATCGTCATCGTCATCGTCATCGTCATCGTCATCGTCATCGTCATCGTCATCGTCATCGTCATCGTCATCGTCATCGTCATCGTCATCGTCATCGTCATCGTCATCGTCATCGTCATCGTCATCGTCATCGTCATCGTCATCGTCATCGTCATCGTCATCGTCATCGTCATCGTCATCGTCATCGTCATCGTCATCGTCATCGTCATCGTCATCGTCATCGTCATCGTCATCGTCATCGTCATCGTCATCGTCATCGTCATCGTCATCGTCATCGTCATCGTCATCGTCATCGTCATCGTCATCGTCATCGTCATCGTCATCGTCATCGTCATCGTCATCGTCATCGTCATCGTCATCGTCATCGTCATCGTCATCGTCATCGTCATCGTCATCGTCATCGTCATCGTCATCGTCATCGTCATCGTCATCGTCATCGTCATCGTCATCGTCATCGTCATCGTCATCGTCATCGTCATCGTCATCGTCATCGTCATCGTCATCGTCATCGTCATCGTCATCGTCATCGTCATCGTCATCGTCATCGTCATCGTCATCGTCATCGTCATCGTCATCGTCATCGTCATCGTCATCGTCATCGTCATCGTCATCGTCATCGTCATCGTCATCGTCATCGTCATCGTCATCGTCATCGTCATCGTCATCGTCATCGTCATCGTCATCGTCATCGTCATCGTCATCGTCATCGTCATCGTCATCGTCATCGTCATCGTCATCGTCATCGTCATCGTCATCGTCATCGTCATCGTCATCATCGTCATCGTCATCGTCATCGTCATCGTCATCGTCATCGTCATCGTCATCGTCATCGTCATCGTCATCGTCATCGTCATCGTCATCGTCATCGTCATCGTCATCGTCATCGTCATCGTCATCGTCATCGTCATCGTCATCGTCATCGTCATCGTCATCGTCATCGTCATCGTCATCGTCATCGTCATCGTCATCGTCATCGTCATCGTCATCGTCATCGTCATCGTCATCGTCATCGTCATCGTCATCGTCATCTCATCGTCATCGTCATCGTCATCGTCATCGTCATCGTCATCGTCATCGTCATCGTCATCGTCATCGTCATCGTCATCGTCATCGTCATCGTCATCGTCATCGTCATCGTCATCGTCATCGTCATCGTCATCGTCATCGTCATCGTCATCGTCATCGTCATCGTCATCGTCATCGTCATCGTCATCGTCATCGTCATCGTCATCGTCATCGTCATCGTCATCGTCATCGTCATCGTCATCGTCATCGTCATCGTCATCGTCATCGTCATCGTCATCGTCATCGTCATCGTCATCGTCATCGTCATCGTCATCGTCATCGTCATCGTCATCGTCATCGTCATCGTCATCGTCATCGTCATCGTCATCGTCATCGTCATCGTCATCGTCATCGTCATCGTCATCGTCATCGTCATCGTCATCGTCATCGTCATCGTCATCGTCATCGTCATCGTCATCGTCATCGTCATCGTCATCGTCATCGTCATCGTCATCGTCATCGTCATCGTCATCGTCATCGTCATCGTCATCGTCATCGTCATCGTCATCGTCATCGTCATCGTCATCGTCATCGTCATCGTCATCGTCATCGTCATCGTCATCGTCATCGTCATCGTCATCGTCATCGTCATCGTCATCGTCATCGTCATCGTCATCGTCATCGTCATCGTCATCGTCATCGTCATCGTCATCGTCATCGTCATCGTCATCGTCATCGTCATCGTCATCGTCATCGTCATCGTCATCGTCATCGTCATCGTCATCGTCATCGTCATCGTCATCGTCATCGTCATCGTCATCGTCATCGTCATCGTATCGTCATCGTCATCGTCATCGTCATCGTCATCGTCATCGTCATCGTCATCGTCATCGTCATCGTCATCGTCATCGTCATCGTCATCGTCATCGTTCCATCGTCAATCGTCATCGTCATCGTCATCGTCATCGTCATCGTCATCGTCATCGTCATCGTCATCGTCATCGTCATCGTCATCGTCATCGTCATCGTCATCGTCATCGTCATCGTCATCGTCATCGTCATCGTCATCGTCATCGTCATCGTCATCGTCATCGTCATCGTCATCGTCATCGTCATCGTCATCGTCATCGTCATCGTCATCGTCATCGTCAATCGTCATCGTCATCGTCATCGTCATCGTCATCGTCATCGTCATCGTCATCGTCATCGTCATCGTCATCGTCATCGTCATCGTCATCGTCATCGTCATCGTCATCGTCATCGTCATCGCATCGTCATCGTCATCGTCATCGTCATCGTCATCGTCATCGTCATCGTCATCGTCATCGTCATCGTCATCGTCATCGTCATCGTCATCGTCATCGTCATCGTCATCGTCATCGTCATCGTCATCGTCATCGTCATCGTCATCGTCATCGTCATCGTCATCGTCATCGTCATCGTCATCGTCATCGTCATCGTCATCGTCATCGTCATCGTCATCGTCATCGTCATCGTCATCGTCATCGTCATCGTCATCGTCATCGTCATCGTCATCGTCATCGTCATCGTCATCGTCATCGTCATCGTCATCGTCATCGTCATCGTCATCGTCATCGTCATCGTCATCGTCATCGTCATCGTCCTCGTCATCGTCATCGTCATCGTCATCGTCATCGTCATCGTCATCGTCATCGTCATCGTCATCGTCATCGTCATCGTCATCGTCATCGTCATCGTCATCGTCATCGTCATCGTCATCGATCCATCGTCATCGTCATCGTCATCGTCATCGTCATCGTCATCGTCATCGTCATCGTCATCGTCATCGTCATCGTCATCGTCATCGTCATCGTCATCGTCATCGTCATCGTCATCGTCATCGTCATCGTCCATCGTCATCGTCATCGTCATCGTCATCGTCATCGTCATCGTCATCGTCATCGTCATCGTCATCGTCATCGTCATCGTCATCGTCATCGTCATCGTCATCGTCATCGTCATCGTCATCGTCATCGTCATCGTCATCGTCATCGTCATCGTCATCGTCATCGTCATCGTCATCGTCATCGTCATCGTCATCGTCATCGTCATCGTCATCGTCATCGTCATCGTCATCGTCATCGTCATCGTCATCGTTCATCGTCATCGTCATCGTCATCGTCATCGTCATCGTCATCGTCATCGTCATCGTCATCGTCATCGTCATCGTCATCGTCATCGTCATCGTCATCGTCTGTCATCGTCATCGTCATCGTCATCGTCATCGTCATCGTCATCGTCATCGTCATCGTCATCGTCATCGTCATCGTCATCGTCATCGTCATCGTCATCGTCATCGTCATCGTCATCGTCATCGTCATCGTCATCGTCATCGTCATCGTCATCGTCATCGTCATCGTCATCGTCATCGTCATCGTCATCGTCATCGTCATCGTCATCGTCATCGTCATCGTCATCGTCATCGTCATCGTCATCGTCGTCATCGTCATCGTCATCGTCATCGTCATCGTCATCGTCATCGTCATCGTCATCGTCATCGTCATCGTCATCGTCATCGTCATCGTCATCGTCATCGTCATCGTCATCGTCATCGTCATCGTCATCGTCATCGTCATCGTGTCATCGTCATCGTCATCGTCATCGTCATCGTCATCGTCATCGTCATCGTCATCGTCATCGTCATCGTCATCGTCATCGTCATCGTCATCGTCATCGTCATCGTCATCGTCATCGTCATCGTCATCGTCATCGTCATCGTCATCGTCATCGTCATCGTCATCGTCATCGTCATCGTCATCGTCATCGTCATCGTCATCGTCATCGTCATCGTCATCGTCATCGTCATCGTCATCGTCATCGTCATCGTCATCGTCATCGTCATCGTCATCGTCATCGTCATCGTCATCCGTCATCGTCATCGTCATCGTCATCGTCATCGTCATCGTCATCGTCATCGTCATCGTCATCGTCATCGTCATCGTCATCGTCATCGTCATCGTCATCGTCATCGTCATCGTCATCGTCATCGTCATCGTCATCGTCATCGTCATCGTCATCGTCATCGTCATCGTCATCGTCATCGTCGTCATCGTCATCGTCATCGTCATCGTCATCGTCATCGTCATCGTCATCGTCATCGTCATCGTCATCGTCATCGTCATCGTCATCGTCATCGTCATCGTCTTCGTCATCGTCATCGTCATCGTCATTGGTCATCGTCATCGTCATCGTCATCGTCATCGTCATCGTCATCGTCATCGTCATCGTCATCGTCATCGTCATCGTCATCGTCATCGTCATCGTCATCGTCATCGTCATCGTCATCGTCATCGTCATCGTCATCGTCATCGTCATCGTCATCGTCATCGTCATCGTCATCGTCATCGTCATCGTCATCGTCATCGTCATCGTCATCGTCATCGTCCATCGTCATGTCATCGTCATCGTCATCGTCATCGTCATCGTCATCGTCATCGTCATCGTCATCGTCATCGTCATCGTCATCGTCATCGTCATCGTCATCGTCATCGTCATCGTCATCGTCATCGTCATCGTCATCGTCATCGTCATCGTCATCGTCATCGTCATCGTCATCGTCATCGTCATCGTCATCGTCATCGTCATCGTCATCGTCATCGTCATCGTCATCGTCATCGTCATCGTCATCGTCATCGTCATCGTCATCGTCATCGTCATCGTCATCGTCATCGTCATCGTCATCGTCATCGTCATCGTCATCGTCATCGTCATCGTCATCGTCATCGTCATCGTCATCGTCCTCGTCATCGTCATCGTCATCGTCATCGTCATCGTCATCGTCATCGTCATCGTCATCGTCATCGTCATCGTCATCGTCATCGTCATCGTCATCGTCATCGTCTCGTCATCGTCATCGTCATCGTCATCGTCATCGTCATCGTCATCGTCATCGTCATCGTCATCGTCATCGTCTCGTCATCGTCATCGTCATCGTCATCGTCATCGTCATCGTCATCGTCATCGTCATCGTCATCGTCATCGTCATCGTCATCGTCATCGTCATCGTCATCGTCATCGTCATCGTCATCGTCATCGTCATCGTCATCGTCATCGTCATCGTCATCGTCATCGTCATCGTCATCGTCATCGTCATCGTCATCGTCATCGTCATCGTCATCGTCATCGTCATCGTCATCGTCATCGTCATCGTCATCGTCATCGTCATCGTCATCGTCATCGTCATCGTCATCGTCATCGTCATCGTCATCGTCATCGTCATCGTCATCGTCATCGTCATCGTCATCGTCATCGTCATCGTCATCGTCATCGTCATCGTCATCGTCATCGTCATCGTCATCGTCATCGTCATCGTCATCGTCATCGTCATCGTCATCGTCATCGTCATCGTCATCGTCATCGTCATCGTCATCGTCATCGTCATCGTCATCGTCATCGTCATCGTCATCGTCATCGTCATCGTCATCGTCATCGTCATCGTCATCGTCATCGTCATCGTCATCGTCATCGTCATCGTCATCGTCATCGTCATCGTCATCGTCATCGTCATCGTCATCGTCATCGTCATCGTCGTCACGTCATCGTCATCGTCATCGTCATCGTCATCGTCATCGTCATCGTCATGTCATCGTCATCGTCATCGTCATCGTCATCGTCATCGTCATCTCATCGTCATCGTCATCGTCATCGTCATCGTCATCGTCATCGTCATCGTCATCGTCATCGTCATCGTCATCGTCATCGTCATCGTCATCGTCATCGTCATCGTCATCGTCATCGTCATCGTCATCGTCATCGTCATCGTCATCGTCATCGTCATCGTCATCGTCATCGTCATCGTCATCGTCATCGTCATCGTCATCGTCATCGTCATCGTCATCGTCATCGTCATCGTCATCGTCATCGTCATCGTCATCGTCATCGTCATCGTCATCGTCATCGTCATCGTCAACGTCATCGTCATCGTCATCGTCATCGTCATCGTCATCGTCATCGTCTCGTCATCGTCATCGTCATCGTCATCGTCATCGTCATCGTCATCGTCATCGTCATCGTCATCGTCATCGTCATCGTCATCGTCATCGTCATCGTCATCGTCATCGTCATCGTCATCGTCATCGTCATCGTCATCGTCATCGTCATCGTCATCGTCATCGTCATCGTCATCGTCATCGTCATCGTCATCGTCATCGTCATCGTATCGTCATCGTCATCGTCATCGTCATCGTCATCGTCATCGTCATCGTCATCGTCATCGTCATCGTCATCGTCATCGTCATCGTCATCGTCATCGTCATCGTCATCGTCATCGTCATCGTCATCGTCATCGTCATCGTCATCGTCATCGTCATCGTCATCGTCATCGTCATCGTCATCGTCATCGTCATCGTCATCGTCATCGTCATCGTCATCGTCATCGTCATCGTCATCGTCATCGTCATGTCATTGTCATCGTCATCGTCATCGTCATCGTCATCGTCATCGTCATCGTCATCGTCATCGTCATCGTCATCGTCATCGTCATCGTCATCGTCATCGTCATCGTCATCGTCATCGTCATCGTCATCGTCATCGTCATCGACATCGTCATCGTCATCGTCATCGTCATCGTCATCGTCATCGTCATCGTCATCGTCATCGTCATCGTTCATCGTGTCATCGTCATCGTCATCCGTCATCGTCATCGTCATCGTCATCGTCATCGTCATCGTCATCGTCATCGTCATCGTCATCGTCATCGTCATCGTCATCGTCATCGTCATCGTCATCGTCATCGTCATCGTCATCGTCATCGTCATCGTCATCGTCATCGTCATCGTCTCGTCATCGTCATCGTCACCGTCATCGTCATCGTCATCGTCATCGTCATCGTCAATCGTCATCGTCATCGTCATCGTCATCGTCATCGTCATCGTCATCGTCATCTCATCGTCATCGTCATCGTCATCGTCATCGTCATCGTCATCGTCATCGTCATCGTCATCGTCATCGTCATCGTCATCGTCATCGTCATCGTCATCGTCATCGTCATCGTCATCGTCATCGTCATCGTCATCGTCATCGTCATCGTCATCGTCATCGTCATCGTCATCGTCATCGTCATGTCATCGTCATCGTCATCGTCATCGTCATCGCATCGTCATCGTCATCGTCATCGTCATCGTCATCGTCATCGTCATCGTCATCGTCATCGTCATCGTCATCGTCATCGTCATCGTCATCGTCATCGTCATCGTCATCGTCATCGTCATCGTCATCGTCATCGTCATCGTCATCGTCATCGTCATCGTCATCGTCATCGTCATCGTCATCGTCATCGTCATCGTCATCGTCATCGTCATCGTCATCGTCATCGTCATCGTCATCGTCATCGTCATCGTCATCGTCATCGTCATCGTCATCGTCATCGTCATCGTCATCGTCATCGTCATCGTCATCGTCATCGTCATCGTCATCGTCATCGTCATCGTCATCGTCATCGTCATCGTCATCGTCATCGTCATCGTCATCGTCATCCATCATGTCATCGTCATCGTCATCGTCATCGTCATCGTCATCCGTCATCGTCATCGTCAGCTCGTCATCGTCATCGTCATCGTCATCGTCATCGTCCTCGTCATCGTCATCGTCATCGTCATCGTCATCGTCATCGTCATCGTCATCGTCATCGTCATCGTCATCGTCATCGTCATCGTCATCGTCATCGTCATCGTCATCGTCATCGTCATCGTCATCGTCATCGTCACGTCATTCGTCATCGTCATCGTCATCGTCATCGTCATCGTCATCGTCATCGTCATCGTCATCGTCATCGTCATCGTCATCGTCATCGTCATCGTCATCGTCATCGTCATCATCGTCATCGTCATCGTCATCGTCATCGTCATCGTCATCGTCATCGTCATCGTCATCGTCATCGTCATCGTCATCGTCATCGTCATCGTCATCGTCATCGTCATCGTCATCGTCATCGTCATCGTCATCGTCATCGTCATCGTCATCGTCATCGTCATCGTCATCGTCATCGTCATCGTCATCGTCATCGTCATCGTCATCGTCATCGTCATCGTCATCGTCATCGTCATCGTCATCGTCATCGTCATCGTCATCGTCATCGTCATTGTCATCGTCATCGTCATCGTCATCGTCATCGTCATCGTCATCGTCATCGTCATCGTCATCGTCATCGTCATCGTCATCGTCATCGTCATCGTCATCGTCATCGTCATCGTCATCGTCATCGTCATCGTCATCGTCATCGTCATCGTCATCGTCATCGTCATCGTCATCGTCATCGTCCATCGTCATCGTCATCGTCATCTTCATCGTCATCGTCATCGTCATCGTCATCGTCATCGTCATCGTCATCGTCATCGTCATCGTCATCGTCATCGTCATCGTCATCGTCATCGTCATCGTCATCGTCATCGTCATCGTCATCGCATCGTCATCGTCATCGTCATCGTCATCGTCATCGTCATCGTCATCGTCATGTCACGTCATCGTCATCGTCATCGTCATCGTCATCGTCATCGTCATCGTCATCGTCATCGTCATCGTCGTCGTCTCCGTCATCTTCATCGTCATCGTCATCGTCATCGTCATCGTCATCGTCATCGTCATCCTCATCGTCTCATCGTCATCGTCATCGTCATCGTCATTCGTCATCGTCATCGTCATCGTCATCGTCATCGTCATCGTCATTCGTCATCGTCATCGTCATCGTCATCCGTCATCGTCATCGTCATCGTCATCGTCATCGTCATCCGTCTCGTCACGTCATCGTCATCGTCATCGTCATCGTCATCGTCATCGTCATCGTCATCGTCATCGTCATCGTCATCGTCATCGTCATCGTCATCGTCATCGTCATCGTCATCGTCATCGTCATCGTCATCGTCATCGTCATCGTCATCGTCATCGTCATCGTCATCGTCATCGTCATCGTCATCGTCATCGTCATCGTCATCGTCATCGTCATCTCGTCATCGTCATCGTCATCGTCATCGTCATCGTCATCGTCATCGTCATCGTCATCGTCATCGTCATCGTCATCGTCATTCGTCATCGTCATCGTCATCGTCATCGTCATCGTCATCGTCATCGTCATCGTCATCGTCATCGTCATCGTCATCGTCATCGTCATCGTCATCGTCATCGTCATCGTCATCGTCATCGTCATCGTCATCGTCATCGTCATCGTCATCGTCATCGTCATCGTCATCGTCATCGTCATCGTCATCGTCATCGTCATCGTCATCGTCATCGTCATCGTCATCGTCATCGTCATCGTCATCGTCATCGTCATCGTCATCGTCATCGTCATCGTCATCGTCATCGTCATCGTCATCGTCATCGTCATCGTCATCGTCATCGTCATCGTCATCGTCATCGTCATCGTCATCGTCATCGTCATCGTCATCGTCATCGTCATCGTCATCGTCATCGTCATCGTCATCGTCATCGTCATCGTCATCGTCATCGTCATCGTCATCGTCATCGTCATCGTCATCGTCATCGTCATCGTCATCGTCATCGTCATCGTCATCGTCATCGTCATCGTCATCGTCATCGTCATCGTCATCGTCATCGTCATCGTCATCGTCATCGTCATCGTCATCGTCATCGTCATCGTCATCGTCATCGTCATCGTCATCGTCATCGTCATCGTCATCGTCATCGTCATCGTCATCGTCATCGTCATCGTCATCGTCATCGTCATCGTCATCGTCATCGTCATCGTCATCGTCATCGTCATCGTCATCGTCATCGTCATCGTCATCGTCATCGTCATCGTCATCGTCATCGTCATCGTCATCGTCATCGTCATCGTCATCGTCATCGTCATCGTCATCGTCATCGTCATCGTCATCGTCATCGTCATCGTCATCGTCATCGTCATCGTCATCGTCATCGTCATCGTCATCGTCATCGTCATCGTCATCGTCATCGTCATCGTCATCGTCATCGTCATCGTCATCGTCATCGTCATCGTCATCGTCATCGTCATCGTCATCGTCATCGTCATCGTCATCGTCATCGTCATCGTCATCGTCATCGTCATCGTCATCGTCATCGTCATCGTCATCGTCATCGTCATCGTCATCGTCATCGTCATCGTCATCGTCATCGTCATCGTCATCGTCATCGTCATCGTCATCGTCATCGTCATCGTCATCGTCATCGTCATCGTCATCGTCATCGTCATCGTCATCGTCATCGTCATCGTCATCGTCATCGTCATCGTCATCGTCATCGTCATCGTCATCGTCATCGTCATCGTCATCGTCATCGTCATCGTCATCGTCATCGTCATCGTCATCGTCATCGTCATCGTCATCGTCATCGTCATCGTCATCGTCATCGTCATCGTCATCGTCATCGTCATCGTCATCGTCATCGTCATCGTCATCGTCATCGTCATCGTCATCGTCATCGTCATCGTCATCGTCATCGTCATCGTCATCGTCATCGTCATCGTCATCGTCATCGTCATCGTCATCGTCATCGTCATCGTCATCGTCATCGTCATCGTCATCGTCATCGTCATCGTCATCGTCATCGTCATCGTCATCGTCATCGTCATCGTCATCGTCATCGTCATCGTCATCGTCATCGTCATCGTCATCGTCATCGTCATCGTCATCGTCATCGTCATCGTCATCGTCATCGTCATCGTCATCGTCATCGTCATCGTCATCGTCATCGTCATCGTCATCGTCATCGTCATCGTCATCGTCATCGTCATCGTCATCGTCATCGTCATCGTCATCGTCATCGTCATCGTCATCGTCATCGTCATCGTCATCGTCATCGTCATCGTCATCGTCATCGTCATCGTCATCGTCATCGTCATCGTCATCGTCATCGTCATCGTCATCGTCATCGTCATCGTCATCGTCATCGTCATCGTCATCGTCATCGTCATCGTCATCGTCATCGTCATCGTCATCGTCATCGTCATCGTCATCGTCATCGTCATCGTCATCGTCATCGTCATCGTCATCGTCATCGTCATCGTCATCGTCATCGTCATCGTCATCGTTCATCGTCATCGTCATCGTCATCGTCATCGTCATCGTCATCGTCATCGTCATCGTCATCGTCATCGTCATCGTCATCGTCATCGTCATCGTCATCGTCATCGTCATCGTCATCGTCATCGTCATCGTCATCGTCATCGTCATCGTCATCGTCATCGTCATCGTGTATCGTCATCGTCATCGTCATCGTCATCGTCATCGTCATCGTCATCGTCATCGTCATCGTCATCGTCATCGTCATCGTCATCGTCATCGTCATCGTCATCGTCATCGTCATCGTCATCGTCATCGTCATCGTCATCGTCATCGTCATCGTCATCGTCATCGTCATCGTCATCGTCATCGTCATCGTCATCGTCATCGTCATCGTCATCGTCATCGTCATCGTCATCGTCATCGTCATCGTCATCGTCATCGTCATCGTCATCGTCATCTCATCGTCATCGTCATCGTCATCGTCATCGTCATCGTCATCGTCATCGTCATCGTCATCGTCATCGTCATCGTCATCGTCATCGTCATCGTCATCGTCATCGTCATCGTCATCGTCATCGTCATCGTCATCGTCATCGTCATCGTCATCGTCATCGTCATCGTCATCGTCATCGTCATCGTCATCGTCATCGTCATCGTCATCGTCATCGTCATCGTCATCGTCATCGTCATCGTCATCGTCATCGTCATCGTCATCGTCATCGTCATCGTCATCGTCATCGTCATCGTCATCGTCATCGTCATCGTCATCGTCATCGTCATCGTCATCGTCATCGTCATCGTCATCGTCATCGTCATCGTCATCGTCATCGTCATCGTCATCGTCATCGTCATCGTCATCGTCATCGTCATCGTCATCGTCATCGTCATCGTCATCGTCATCGTCATCGTCATCGTCATCGTCATCGTCATCGTCATCGTCATCGTCATCGTCATCGTCATCGTCATCGTCATCGTCATCGTCATCGTCATCGTCATCGTCATCGTCATCGTCATCGTCATCGTCATCGTCATCGTCATCGTCATCGTCATCGTCATCGTCATCGTCATCGTCATCGTCATCGTCATCGTCATCGTCATCGTCATCGTCATCGTCATCGTCATCGTCATCGTCATCGTCATCGTCATCGTCATCGTCATCGTCATCGTCATCGTCATCGTCATCGTCATCGTCATCGTCATCGTCATCGTCATCGTCATCGTCATCGTCATCGTCATCGTCATCGTCATCGTCATCGTCATCGTCATCGTCATCGTCATCGTCATCGTCATCGTCATCGTCATCGTCATCGTCATCGTCATCGTCATCGTCATCGTCATCGTCATCGTCATCGTCATCGTCATCGTCATCGTCATCGTCATCGTCATCGTCATCGTCATCGTCATCGTCATCGTCATCGTCATCGTCATCGTCATCGTCATCGTCATCGTCATCGTCATCGTCATCGTCATCGTCATCGTCATCGTCATCGTCATCGTCATCGTCATCGTCATCGTCATCGTCATCGTCATCGTCATCGTCATCGTCATCGTCATCGTCATCGTCATCGTCATCGTCATCGTCATCGTCATCGTCATCGTCATCGTCATCGTCATCGTCATCGTCATCGTCATCGTCATCGTCATCGTCATCGTCATCGTCATCGTCATCGTCATCGTCATCGTCATCGTCATCGTCATCGTCATCGTCATCGTCATCGTCATCGTCATCGTCATCGTCATCGTCATCGTCATCGTCATCGTCATCGTCATCGTCATCGTCATCGTCATCGTCATCGTCATCGTCATCGTCATCGTCATCGTCATCGTCATCGTCATCGTCATCGTCATCGTCATCGTCATCGTCATCGTCATCGTCATCGTCATCGTCATCGTCATCGTCATCGTCATCGTCATCGTCATCGTCATCGTCATCGTCATCGTCATCGTCATCGTCATCGTCATCGTCATCGTCATCGTCATCGTCATCGTCATCGTCATCGTCATCGTCATCGTCATCGTCATCGTCATCGTCATCGTCATCGTCATCGTCATCGTCATCGTCATCGTCATCGTCATCGTCATCGTCATCGTCATCGTCATCGTCATCGTCATCGTCATCGTCATCGTCATCGTCATCGTCATCGTCATCGTCATCGTCATCGTCATCGTCATCGTCATCGTCATCGTCATCGTCATCGTCATCGTCATCGTCATCGTCATCGTCATCGTCATCGTCATCGTCATCGTCATCGTCATCGTCATCGTCATCGTCATCGTCATCGTCATCGTCATCGTCATCGTCATCGTCATCGTCATCGTCATCGTCATCGTCATCGTCATCGTCATCGTCATCGTCATCGTCATCGTCATCGTCATCGTCATCGTCATCGTCATCGTCATCGTCATCGTCATCGTCATCGTCATCGTCATCGTCATCGTCATCGTCATCGTCATCGTCATCGTCATCGTCATCGTCATCGTCATCGTCATCGTCATCGTCATCGTCATCGTCATCGTCATCGTCATCGTCATCGTCATCGTCATCGTCATCGTCATCGTCATCGTCATCGTCATCGTCATCGTCATCGTCATCGTCATCGTCATCGTCATCGTCATCGTCATCGTCATCGTCATCGTCATCGTCATCGTCATCGTCATCGTCATCGTCATCGTCATCGTCATCGTCATCGTCATCGTCATCGTCATCGTCATCGTCATCGTCATCGTCATCGTCATCGTCATCGTCATCGTCATCGTCATCGTCATCGTCATCGTCATCGTCATCGTCATCGTCATCGTCATCGTCATCGTCATCGTCATCGTCATCGTCATCGTCATCGTCATCGTCATCGTCATCGTCATCGTCATCGTCATCGTCATCGTCATCGTCATCGTCATCGTCATCGTCATCGTCATCGTCATCGTCATCGTCATCGTCATCGTCATCGTCATCGTCATCGTCATCGTCATCGTCATCGTCATCGTCATCGTCATCGTCATCGTCATCGTCATCGTCATCGTCATCGTCATCGTCATCGTCATCGTCATCGTCATCGTCATCGTCATCGTCATCGTCATCGTCATCGTCATCGTCATCGTCATCGTCATCGTCATCGTCATCGTCATCGTCATCGTCATCGTCATCGTCATCGTCATCGTCATCGTCATCGTCATCGTCATCGTCATCGTCATCGTCATCGTCATCGTCATCGTCATCGTCATCGTCATCGTCATCGTCATCGTCATCGTCATCGTCATCGTCATCGTCATCGTCATCGTCATCGTCATCGTCATCGTCATCGTCATCGTCATCGTCATCGTCATCGTCATCGTCATCGTCATCGTCATCGTCATCGTCATCGTCATCGTCATCGTCATCGTCATCGTCATCGTCATCGTCATCGTCATCGTCATCGTCATCGTCATCGTCATCGTCATCGTCATCGTCATCGTCATCGTCATCGTCATCGTCATCGTCATCGTCATCGTCATCGTCATCGTCATCGTCATCGTCATCGTCATCGTCATCGTCATCGTCATCGTCATCGTCATCGTCATCGTCATCGTCATCGTCATCGTCATCGTCATCGTCATCGTCATCGTCATCGTCATCGTCATCGTCATCGTCATCGTCATCGTCATCGTCATCGTCATCGTCATCGTCATCGTCATCGTCATCGTCATCGTCATCGTCATCGTCATCGTCATCGTCATCGTCATCGTCATCGTCATCGTCATCGTCATCGTCATCGTCATCGTCATCGTCATCGTCATCGTCATCGTCATCGTCATCGTCATCGTCATCGTCATCGTCATCGTCATCGTCATCGTCATCGTCATCGTCATCGTCATCGTCATCGTCATCGTCATCGTCATCGTCATCGTCATCGTCATCGTCATCGTCATCGTCATCGTCATCGTCATCGTCATCGTCATCGTCATCGTCATCGTCATCGTCATCGTCATCGTCATCGTCATCGTCATCGTCATCGTCATCGTCATCGTCATCGTCATCGTCATCGTCATCGTCATCGTCATCGTCATCGTCATCGTCATCGTCATCGTCATCGTCATCGTCATCGTCATCGTCATCGTCATCGTCATCGTCATCGTCATCGTCATCGTCATCGTCATCGTCATCGTCATCGTCATCGTCATCGTCATCGTCATCGTCATCGTCATCGTCATCGTCATCGTCATCGTCATCGTCATCGTCATCGTCATCGTCATCGTCATCGTCATCGTCATCGTCATCGTCATCGTCATCGTCATCGTCATCGTCATCGTCATCGTCATCGTCATCGTCATCGTCATCGTCATCGTCATCGTCATCGTCATCGTCATCGTCATCGTCATCGTCATCGTCATCGTCATCGTCATCGTCATCGTCATCGTCATCGTCATCGTCATCGTCATCGTCATCGTCATCGTCATCGTCATCGTCATCGTCATCGTCATCGTCATCGTCATCGTCATCGTCATCGTCATCGTCATCGTCATCGTCATCGTCATCGTCATCGTCATCGTCATCGTCATCGTCATCGTCATCGTCATCGTCATCGTCATCGTCATCGTCATCGTCATCGTCATCGTCATCGTCATCGTCATCGTCATCGTCATCGTCATCGTCATCGTCATCGTCATCGTCATCGTCATCGTCATCGTCATCGTCATCGTCATCGTCATCGTCATCGTCATCGTCATCGTCATCGTCATCGTCATCGTCATCGTCATCGTCATCGTCATCGTCATCGTCATCGTCATCGTCATCGTCATCGTCATCGTCATCGTCATCGTCATCGTCATCGTCATCGTCATCGTCATCGTCATCGTCATCGTCATCGTCATCGTCATCGTCATCGTCATCGTCATCGTCATCGTCATCGTCATCGTCATCGTCATCGTCATCGTCATCGTCATCGTCATCGTCATCGTCATCGTCATCGTCATCGTCATCGTCATCGTCATCGTCATCGTCATCGTCATCGTCATCGTCATCGTCATCGTCATCGTCATCGTCATCGTCATCGTCATCGTCATCGTCATCGTCATCGTCATCGTCATCGTCATCGTCATCGTCATCGTCATCGTCATCGTCATCGTCATCGTCATCGTCATCGTCATCGTCATCGTCATCGTCATCGTCATCGTCATCGTCATCGTCATCGTCATCGTCATCGTCATCGTCATCGTCATCGTCATCGTCATCGTCATCGTCATCGTCATCGTCATCGTCATCGTCATCGTCATCGTCATCGTCATCGTCATCGTCATCGTCATCGTCATCGTCATCGTCATCGTCATCGTCATCGTCATCGTCATCGTCATCGTCATCGTCATCGTCATCGTCATCGTCATCGTCATCGTCATCGTCATCGTCATCGTCATCGTCATCGTCATCGTCATCGTCATCGTCATCGTCATCGTCATCGTCATCGTCATCGTCATCGTCATCGTCATCGTCATCGTCATCGTCATCGTCATCGTCATCGTCATCGTCATCGTCATCGTCATCGTCATCGTCATCGTCATCGTCATCGTCATCGTCATCGTCATCGTCATCGTCATCGTCATCGTCATCGTCATCGTCATCGTCATCGTCATCGTCATCGTCATCGTCATCGTCATCGTCATCGTCATCGTCATCGTCATCGTCATCGTCATCGTCATCGTCATCGTCATCGTCATCGTCATCGTCATCGTCATCGTCATCGTCATCGTCATCGTCATCGTCATCGTCATCGTCATCGTCATCGTCATCGTCATCGTCATCGTCATCGTCATCGTCATCGTCATCGTCATCGTCATCGTCATCGTCATCGTCATCGTCATCGTCATCGTCATCGTCATCGTCATCGTCATCGTCATCGTCATCGTCATCGTCATCGTCATCGTCATCGTCATCGTCATCGTCATCGTCATCGTCATCGTCATCGTCATCGTCATCGTCATCGTCATCGTCATCGTCATCGTCATCGTCATCGTCATCGTCATCGTCATCGTCATCGTCATCGTCATCGTCATCGTCATCGTCATCGTCATCGTCATCGTCATCGTCATCGTCATCGTCATCGTCATCGTCATCGTCATCGTCATCGTCATCGTCATCGTCATCGTCATCGTCATCGTCATCGTCATCGTCATCGTCATCGTCATCGTCATCGTCATCGTCATCGTCATCGTCATCGTCATCGTCATCGTCATCGTCATCGTCATCGTCATCGTCATCGTCATCGTCATCGTCATCGTCATCGTCATCGTCATCGTCATCGTCATCGTCATCGTCATCGTCATCGTCATCGTCATCGTCATCGTCATCGTCATCGTCATCGTCATCGTCATCGTCATCGTCATCGTCATCGTCATCGTCATCGTCATCGTCATCGTCATCGTCATCGTCATCGTCATCGTCATCGTCATCGTCATCGTCATCGTCATCGTCATCGTCATCGTCATCGTCATCGTCATCGTCATCGTCATCGTCATCGTCATCGTCATCGTCATCGTCATCGTCATCGTCATCGTCATCGTCATCGTCATCGTCATCGTCATCGTCATCGTCATCGTCATCGTCATCGTCATCGTCATCGTCATCGTCATCGTCATCGTCATCGTCATCGTCATCGTCATCGTCATCGTCATCGTCATCGTCATCGTCATCGTCATCGTCATCGTCATCGTCATCGTCATCGTCATCGTCATCGTCATCGTCATCGTCATCGTCATCGTCATCGTCATCGTCATCGTCATCGTCATCGTCATCGTCATCGTCATCGTCATCGTCATCGTCATCGTCATCGTCATCGTCATCGTCATCGTCATCGTCATCGTCATCGTCATCGTCATCGTCATCGTCATCGTCATCGTCATCGTCATCGTCATCGTCATCGTCATCGTCATCGTCATCGTCATCGTCATCGTCATCGTCATCGTCATCGTCATCGTCATCGTCATCGTCATCGTCATCGTCATCGTCATCGTCATCGTCATCGTCATCGTCATCGTCATCGTCATCGTCATCGTCATCGTCATCGTCATCGTCATCGTCATCGTCATCGTCATCGTCATCGTCATCGTCATCGTCATCGTCATCGTCATCGTCATCGTCATCGTCATCGTCATCGTCATCGTCATCGTCATCGTCATCGTCATCGTCATCGTCATCGTCATCGTCATCGTCATCGTCATCGTCATCGTCATCGTCATCGTCATCGTCATCGTCATCGTCATCGTCATCGTCATCGTCATCGTCATCGTCATCGTCATCGTCATCGTCATCGTCATCGTCATCGTCATCGTCATCGTCATCGTCATCGTCATCGTCATCGTCATCGTCATCGTCATCGTCATCGTCATCGTCATCGTCATCGTCATCGTCATCGTCATCGTCATCGTCATCGTCATCGTCATCGTCATCGTCATCGTCATCGTCATCGTCATCGTCATCGTCATCGTCATCGTCATCGTCATCGTCATCGTCATCGTCATCGTCATCGTCATCGTCATCGTCATCGTCATCGTCATCGTCATCGTCATCGTCATCGTCATCGTCATCGTCATCGTCATCGTCATCGTCATCGTCATCGTCATCGTCATCGTCATCGTCATCGTCATCGTCATCGTCATCGTCATCGTCATCGTCATCGTCATCGTCATCGTCATCGTCATCGTCATCGTCATCGTCATCGTCATCGTCATCGTCATCGTCATCGTCATCGTCATCGTCATCGTCATCGTCATCGTCATCGTCATCGTCATCGTCATCGTCATCGTCATCGTCATCGTCATCGTCATCGTCATCGTCATCGTCATCGTCATCGTCATCGTCATCGTCATCGTCATCGTCATCGTCATCGTCATCGTCATCGTCATCGTCATCGTCATCGTCATCGTCATCGTCATCGTCATCGTCATCGTCATCGTCATCGTCATCGTCATCGTCATCGTCATCGTCATCGTCATCGTCATCGTCATCGTCATCGTCATCGTCATCGTCATCGTCATCGTCATCGTCATCGTCATCGTCATCGTCATCGTCATCGTCATCGTCATCGTCATCGTCATCGTCATCGTCATCGTCATCGTCATCGTCATCGTCATCGTCATCGTCATCGTCATCGTCATCGTCATCGTCATCGTCATCGTCATCGTCATCGTCATCGTCATCGTCATCGTCATCGTCATCGTCATCGTCATCGTCATCGTCATCGTCATCGTCATCGTCATCGTCATCGTCATCGTCATCGTCATCGTCATCGTCATCGTCATCGTCATCGTCATCGTCATCGTCATCGTCATCGTCATCGTCATCGTCATCGTCATCGTCATCGTCATCGTCATCGTCATCGTCATCGTCATCGTCATCGTCATCGTCATCGTCATCGTCATCGTCATCGTCATCGTCATCGTCATCGTCATCGTCATCGTCATCGTCATCGTCATCGTCATCGTCATCGTCATCGTCATCGTCATCGTCATCGTCATCGTCATCGTCATCGTCATCGTCATCGTCATCGTCATCGTCATCGTCATCGTCATCGTCATCGTCATCGTCATCGTCATCGTCATCGTCATCGTCATCGTCATCGTCATCGTCATCGTCATCGTCATCGTCATCGTCATCGTCATCGTCATCGTCATCGTCATCGTCATCGTCATCGTCATCGTCATCGTCATCGTCATCGTCATCGTCATCGTCATCGTCATCGTCATCGTCATCGTCATCGTCATCGTCATCGTCATCGTCATCGTCATCGTCATCGTCATCGTCATCGTCATCGTCAT
Source organism: Plagiodera versicolora (assembly GCA_037013635.1). Lineage (NCBI taxonomy): Eukaryota > Metazoa > Arthropoda > Insecta > Coleoptera > Chrysomelidae > Plagiodera > Plagiodera versicolora. Next base: position 4,431,382 of record JAYMYH010000018.1, read on the forward strand.
CGTCATCGTCATCGTCATCGTCATCGTCATCGTCATCGTCATCGTCATCGTCATCGTCATCGTCATCGTCATCGTCATCGTCATCGTCATCGTCATCGTCATCGTCATCGTCATCGTCATCGTCATCGTCATCGTCATCGTCATCGTCATCGTCATCGTCATCGTCATCGTCATCGTCATCGTCATCGTCATCGTCATCGTCATCGTCATCGTCATCGTCATCGTCATCGTCATCGTCATCGTCATCGTCATCGTCATCGTCATCGTCATCGTCATCGTCATCGTCATCGTCATCGTCATCGTCATCGTCATCGTCATCGTCATCGTCATCGTCATCGTCATCGTCATCGTCATCGTCATCGTCATCGTCATCGTCATCGTCATCGTCATCGTCATCGTCATCGTCATCGTCATCGTCATCGTCATCGTCATCGTCATCGTCATCGTCATCGTCATCGTCATCGTCATCGTCATCGTCATCGTCATCGTCATCGTCATCGTCATCGTCATCGTCATCGTCATCGTCATCGTCATCGTCATCGTCATCGTCATCGTCATCGTCATCGTCATCGTCATCGTCATCGTCATCGTCATCGTCATCGTCATCGTCATCGTCATCGTCATCGTCATCGTCATCGTCATCGTCATCGTCATCGTCATCGTCATCGTCATCGTCATCGTCATCGTCATCGTCATCGTCATCGTCATCGTCATCGTCATCGTCATCGTCATCGTCATCGTCATCGTCATCGTCATCGTCATCGTCATCGTCATCGTCATCGTCATCGTCATCGTCATCGTCATCGTCATCGTCATCGTCATCGTCATCGTCATCGTCATCGTCATCGTCATCGTCATCGTCATCGTCATCGTCATCGTCATCGTCATCGTCATCGTCATCGTCATCGTCATCGTCATCGTCATCGTCATCGTCATCGTCATCGTCATCGTCATCGTCATCGTCATCGTCATCGTCATCGTCATCGTCATCGTCATCGTCATCGTCATCGTCATCGTCATCGTCATCGTCATCGTCATCGTCATCGTCATCGTCATCGTCATCGTCATCGTCATCGTCATCGTCATCGTCATCGTCATCGTCATCGTCATCGTCATCGTCATCGTCATCGTCATCGTCATCGTCATTCATCTCGTCATCGTCATCGTCATCGTCATCGTCATCGTCATCGTCATCGTCATCGTCATCGTCATCGTCATCGTCATCGTCATCGTCATCGTCATCGTCATCGTCATCGTCATCGTCATCGTCATCGTCATCGTCATCGTCATCGTCATCGTCATCGTCATCGTCATCGTCATCGTCATCGTCATCGTCATCGTCATCGTCATCGTCATCGTCATCGTCATCGTCATCGTCATCGTCATCGTCATCGTCATCGTCATCGTCATCGTCATCGTCATCGTCATCGTCATCGTCATCGTCATCGTCATCGTCATCGTCATCGTCATCGTCATCGTCATCGTCATCGTCATCGTCATCGTCATCGTCATCGTCATCGTCATCGTCATCGTCATCGTCATCGTCATCGTCATCGTCATCGTCATCGTCATCGTCATCGTCATCGTCATCTGTCATCGTCATCGTCATCGTCATCGTCATCGTCATCGTCATCGTCATCGTCATCGTCATCGTCATCGTCATCGTCATCGTCATCGTCATCGTCATCGTCATCGTCATCGTCATCGTCATCGTCATCGTCATCGTCATCGTCATCGTCATCGTCATCGTCATCGTCATCGTCATCGTCATCGTCATTGTCATCGTCATCGTCATCGTCATTGTCATCGTCATTGTCATCGTCATCGTCATCGTCATCGTCATCGTCATCTCGTCATCGTCATCGTCATCGTCATCGTCATCGTCATCGTCATCGTCATCGTCATCGTCATCGTCATCGTCATCGTCATCGTCATCGTCATCGTCATCGTCATCGTCATCGTCATCGTCATCGTCATCGTCATCGTCATCGTCATCGTCATCGTCATCGTCATCGTCATCGTCATCGTCATCGTCATCGTCATCGTCATCGTCATCGTCATCGTCATCGTCATCGTCATCGTCATCGTCATCTCGTCATCGTCATCGTCATCTCGTCATCGTCATCGTCATCGTCATCGTCATCGTCATCGTCATCGTCATCGTCATCGTCATCGTCATCGTCATCGTCATCGTCATCGTCATCGTCATCGTCATCGTCATCGTCATCGTCATCGTCATCGTCATCGTCATCGTCATCGTCATCGTCATCGTCATCGTCATCGTCATCGTCATCGTCATCGTCATCGTCATCGTCATCGTCATCGTCATCGTCATCGTCATCGTCATCGTCATCGTCATCGTCATCGTCATCGTCATCGTCATCGTCATCGTCATCGTCATCGTCATCGTCATCGTCATCGTCATCGTCATCGTCATCGTCATCGTCATCGTCATCGTCATCGTCATCGTCATCGTCATCGTCATCGTCATCGTCATCGTCATCGTCATCGTCATCGTCATCGTCATCGTCATCGTCATCGTCATCGTCATCGTCATCGTCATCGTCATCGTCATCGTCATCGTCATCGTCATCGTCATCGTCATCTCGTCATCGTCATCGTCATCGTCATCGTCATCGTCATCGTCATCGTCATCGTCATCGTCATCGTCATCGTCATCTCGTCATCGTCATCGTCATCGTCATCGTCATCGTCATCGTCATCGTCATCGTCATCTCGTCATCGTCATCGTCATCGTCATCGTCATCGTCATCGTCATCTCGTCATCGTCATCTCGTCATCGTCATCGTCATCGTCATCGTCATCGTCATCGTCATCTCGTCATCGTCATCTCGTCATCGTCATCGTCATCGTCATCGTCATCGTCATCGTCATCTCGTCATCGTCATCGTCATCGTCATCGTCATCGTCATCGTCATCGTCATCGTCATCGTCATCGTCATCGTCATCGTCATCGTCATCGTCATCGTCATCGTCATCGTCATCGTCATCGTCATCGTCATCGTCATCGTCATCGTCATCGTCATCGTCATCGTCATCGTCATCGTCATCGTCATCGTCATCGTCATCGTCATCGTCATCGTCATCGTCATCGTCATCGTCATCGTCATCGTCATCGTCATCGTCATCGTCATCGTCATCGTCATCGTCATCGTCATCGTCATCGTCATCGTCATCGTCATCGTCATCGTCATCGTCATCGTCATCGTCATCGTCATCGTCATCGTCATCGTCATCGTCATCGTCATCGTCATCGTCATCGTCATCGTCATCGTCATCGTCATCGTCATCGTCATCGTCATCGTCATCGTCATCGTCATCGTCATCGTCATCGTCATCGTCATCGTCATCGTCATCGTCATCGTCATCGTCATCGTCATCGTCATCGTCATCGTCATCGTCATCGTCATCGTCATCGTCATCGTCATCGTCATCGTCATCGTCATCGTCATCGTCATCGTCATCGTCATCGTCATCGTCATCGTCATCGTCATCGTCATCGTCATCGTCATCGTCATCGTCATCGTCATCGTCATCGTCATCGTCATCGTCATCGTCATCGTCATCTCGTCATCGTCATCGTCATCGTCATCGTCATCGTCATCGTCATCGTCATCGTCATCGTCATCGTCATCGTCATCGTCATCGTCATCGTCATCGTCATCGTCATCGTCATCGTCATCGTCATCGTCATCGTCATCGTCATCGTCATCGTCATCGTCATCGTCATCGTCATCGTCATCGTCATCGTCATCGTCATCGTCATCGTCATCGTCATCGTCATCGTCATCGTCATCGTCATCGTCATCGTCATCGTCATCGTCATCGTCATCGTCATCGTCATCGTCATCGTCATCGTCATCGTCATCGTCATCGTCATCGTCATCGTCATCGTCATCGTCATCGTCATCGTCATCGTCATCGTCATCGTCATCGTCATCGTCATCGTCATCGTCATCGTCATCGTCATCGTCATCGTCATCGTCATCGTCATCGTCATCGTCATCGTCATCGTCATCGTCATCGTCATCGTCATCGTCATCGTCATCGTCATCGTCATCGTCATCGTCATCGTCATCGTCATCGTCATCGTCATCGTCATCGTCATCGTCATCGTCATCGTCATCGTCATCGTCATCTCGTCATCGTCATCGTCATCGTCATCGTCATCGTCATCGTCATCGTCATCGTCATCTCGTCATCGTCATCGTCATCGTCATCGTCATCGTCATCGTCATCGTCATCGTCATCGTCATCGTCATCGTCATCGTCATCGTCATCGTCATCGTCATCGTCATCGTCATCGTCATCGTCATCGTCATCGTCATCGTCATCGTCATCGTCATCGTCATCGTCATCGTCATCGTCATCGTCATCGTCATCGTCATCGTCATCGTCATCGTCATCGTCATCGTCATCGTCATCGTCATCGTCATCGTCATCGTCATCGTCATCGTCATCGTCATCGTCATCGTCATCGTCATCGTCATCGTCATCGTCATCGTCATCGTCATCGTCATCGTCATCGTCATCGTCATCGTCATCGTCATCGTCATCGTCATCGTCATCGTCATCGTCATCGTCATCGTCATCGTCATCGTCATCGTCATCGTCATCGTCATCGTCATCGTCATCGTCATCGTCATCGTCATCGTCATCGTCATTCGTCATCGTCATCGTCATCGTCATCGTCATCGTCATCGTCATCGTCATCGTCATCGTCATCGTCATCGTCATCGTCATCGTCATCGTCATCGTCATCGTCATCGTCATCGTCATCGTCATCGTCATCGTCATCGTCATCGTCATCGTCATCGTCATCGTCATCGTCATCGTCATCGTCATCGTCATCGTCATCGTCATCGTCATCGTCATCGTCATCGTCATCGTCATCGTCATCGTCATCGTCATCGTCATCGTCATCGTCATCGTCATCGTCATCGTCATCGTCATCGTCATCTCGTCATCGTCATCGTCATCGTCATCGTCATCGTCATCGTCATCGTCATCGTCATCTCGTCATCGTCATCGTCATCGTCATCGTCATCGTCATCGTCATCGTCATCGTCATCGTCATCGTCATCGTCATCGTCATCTCGTCATCGTCATCGTCATCTCGTCATCGTCATCGTCATCGTCATCGTCATCGTCATCGTCATCGTCATCGTCATCGTCATCTCGTCATCGTCATCGTCATCGTCATCGTCATCGTCATCTCGTCATCGTCATCGTCATCGTCATGGTCATCGTCATCGTCATCGTCATCGTCATCGTCATCGTCATCGTCATCGTCATCGTCATCGTCATCGTCATCGTCATCGTCATCGTCATCGTCATCGTCATCGTCATCGTCATCTCGTCATCGTCACGTCATCGTCATCGTCATCGTCATCGTCATCGTCATCGTCATCGTCATCGTCATCGTCATCGTCATCGTCATCGTCATCGTCATCGTCATCGTCATCGTCATCGTCATCGTCATCGTCATCGTCATCCGTCATCGTCATCGTCATCTCGTCATCGTCATCGTCATCGTCATCGTCATCGTCATCGTCATCGTCATCGTCATCGTCATCGTCATCGTCATCGTCATCGTCATCGTCATCGTCATCGTCATCGTCATCGTCATCGTCATCGTCATCGTCATCGTCATCGTCATCGTCATCGTCATCGTCATCGTCATCGTCATCGTCATCGTCATCGTCATCGTCATCGTCATCGTCATCGTCATCGTCATCGTCATCGTCATCGTCATCGTCATCGTCATCGTCATCGTCATCGTCATCGTCATCGTCATCGTCATCGTCATCGTCATCGTCATCGTCATCGTCATCGTCATCGTCATCGTCATCGTCATCGTCATCGTCATCGTCATCGTCATCGTCATCGTCATCGTCATCGTCATCGTCATCAATTCAATTCAATTCAATTCTTTATTGTCTTTTGCCATTGTTTACAATAGATAAGACGTGTCACAAGGAAGTATATACATACAAGTATACACAGAAATACACAAAGTATATGCCATTCACAATAAAAAACATAACAACAGATCATCGTAATACATAGTAAAGTATACCCTAACATCAAAGTTATCAAAAAGTCACCATTAAATATTTGAAAGATATCTTTCAAACTCATCGAGATTATAAAAACATTGATCTACGAGTATCATTTTCAACCTTTTCTTGAATATCTCACAAGAAGTACTCTCTTTGATACACAAAGGCAACCTGTTAAAAAAACGTATGCCAGCCATTATTGGAGATTTTTGACAGAAGGTGTGATTTACCTTGCTTAGTAAAAAGTCATTCCTATGCCTAGTGTTGTAGGTGTGTATATCTTTGTTCTTCACAATACACTTTCGATTATTAAATATATATGTCAACAATTTCAACAGATAGATTGAGGTAAGAGTAAGGATTTTCTTTTGTTTAAATATATCACGGCACGACGACCGATATGGTATGCCAAAAATAAGCCTCAAAATGCGCTTCTGTAAAACAAAAATTCTTTCTGCGTCTCGTCCTTGTCCCCATACGATTACGTTATATGCAATAGCAGCATAGGCATAAGAATAATAAACATTCATAAGAGTGTTAGTATCAAGCATAGATTTCAACATGGTTAATAAATAATAACACTGAGCTTTTTACAAACAATGTCAGTCTGAACAGCCCAAGACAGGTTACTATCAAAAACCGTTCCTAAAAATTTAACATGCTTTGAAGACACGAAATCAGAATTATTGAAAGAAAAATGATTATAAGATGGTGAATTGTAAATAGTGTGATATTCAATACAAAGCGTTTTCTTAAGATTTATCATAACCCTGTTCCTAGAACACCAATTGTCAAATTCCATGAATGTGGTATGTATTTTTTGTGATAAAACACCTCTCGAACGGTCAGCGATAAGCATACAAGTGTCATCAGCATACATTAGTACCTTTGCTTGAGATATATAGGTGGGGAGATCATTTATAAATATTAAAAAAATTAAGGGACCAAGGACACTTCCTTGAGGCGTTCCCAAGTCAACCTCAAACTCATCCGACATGACATCCTCAATCTTAACAAAAAACTTCCTTTTTTCCAGAAAAGAAATAAACCACTTGCCAACGCAACCACGTATACCCAGGCGGTCTAGCTTTAAAGACACGAAAGCTTTCTCGACAGTGTCGAAAGCTCTAGTTAGATCGAAAAGTATAGATATGACACAGTTTCCAGCATCCAATGAGTCATGAATATATTGTGTATAGTCAACAATACTGGTTTCTGTTGAGAACCCACTACGAAAGCCATGCTGGCAATTTGTAATTTTCGAAAAGGTGTTTAAAAAAAGCAGAACCCTATCTGAAACCACCCTTTCAATAATCTTCGAGAAAACACTCAATAAGGAAATAGGCCGGTAATTTTCCATGCTAGTGGGGTCATCTTTTTTGTGTAATAAAATGACTGTACTTATCTTGAGGCTGGTTGGAAATATACCTTGAGCGATCGAAATATTTATAATATGTGCTAAAATAGGAGCAATTGTTTCCTTACATTCTTTAATTACAATAATGGGGATTTCATCCATACCAGTAGATTTTTTATGAGGTAATTTGTTAATTACTTCAATAATTTCAGATGAAGTGACAGGTGCAAAAAACATTGTATGCGTTGAGGAGTCGCTTGCAGTACAATTATTTCCAGGATCATTGCCAAAGTGGCTGGATATTTTTTCACCAACACTTGTAGTCAGATATTCACCGAAAGCATTAGCCTGATCAAGTGGATCTGTTAAATGTCTGTCATTATGTCTAATTTCTTTGATGGTTTTATTTTTTTGTTTGCCCTTTACTTCATTTACAAGTGACCAGGCAGTTTTATTTTTGTTATCAGACTTCTCAATTAATCCATTGAAATGTTTTTTTTTCTCCCTTGTAATTTGTTTATTGACTTTTTTTTCAAACTTCTATAATTCTTAATGAGGTCATTATCATAAACTCTCTTTCGCAACCAGTCCAAATCGCGCAAACGCTCACGTTGACACCTCAACTCAGCAGAAAATTTAATTTTGTGTGGGTTCCTAGGAATGGTTTTTTTTTAGATATTTTTTCAAAGCTCTGATTGAAACACCAGAGAAAGTCTTCCATATAATTATCGAAAATAACATTCACGTCCAATTCAGTATTATCAGTATCAATAGTCACCTTTTCAAGTTGGCTCTTGAAGTAATTGATTGAGTTTTCATTTATGTCTCTGAACGTGTATGTTTTATGGGTGCTTGGAACTGCGTCGGAGCTAGATAACAGCAGCCGCACTGTTTGACAGTGATGATCTGATAAACCAGGATCATAGTTGGCTGCTATAAATTTATGTGGTGTATTAGTTATTACATAATCTATAGAGGAATAACTAGTAAAATTAGCTGTGGTGAAGATTCGAGTGTATTCAGTCACTAAAGAGGACATGCCAAAAGAGCTGAATACATCAAACAACCTCCTGGAGTACACATCATTTGCAAATTGGTCTATATTAAAATCACCGCCAACCATCACATATGCAAATTTTTTTAGCGATAATGTTAGTAATTCAGTAAGATGATTGAAAAAAGAATCAATGTCGCCAGAGGAATTGGAGGATGGCCTGTATACATTTATTAAACAGTATTCTTTTTTAAATAAGACTGCGCAGCATTCAAAAAGTAACTCTGTAGACAGAGACTTGACCCAGTTAATAGGTTTACACTCATTCAACAAATCATTTCTGACGAAAATCGAGGCACCACCCCTGATATGCTGTGTTCGTGAAAAATGAGTTAATAACTTAAAATTAGAGATGGTGATATATTCGATATCGGTATTTTGATACCAATGCTCGCTTAACATTAAAAAAGAGAAGTCATGTTCACTGATAAAGTTTTCTAAAATATTAATTTTATTAGATAAACACTGTATATTGAAACTCAGGGTACAGGGAACTCCACGATCACGACCAGTTATGTCTTGATTTATGTCCTTTGAACCGATGATTCCCTCGAGGCTTCGGGGGGAAAATTTTTGAGAAACTTAAAACGCTGTATTGCACTTTCCTCTGGCCATATGTCTGGATTGTAAACTTCCTTGGCACTGGAGAGTGGAAAACTGACTTTGAATGATGCAGAAAGGTTGTCTTTCCTAGTCAACTTCTCACAAACATTGAATTTTATTAGAGGTGCAGTTTTCTTGAGAAAAGTCGTCAGTGACTCTATAGTTTCATCTGGCGATAGTCGAAACACATGAAGGTATCCCAGTTTAGGTATTGTTTTTTATTTCGTTTGATTTTTTTCTCCCCTATCATATTGTGTTTTGTTTACGTCGGTTTTGTGTATGTTTATTTCTGACCTGACGGGCAGACTATCTGAATGTGAAGTTGTCTCGGTGTTAGTTTTCATGAGATCAACTTTTTTGCTGCACAATTTGCTTCTGGTAGGTATTGTGCTATTTTTGAGTATAAATCTCTGGGTGGCATACGGTGGTTAACAGTTACAGAAGTCTGTGCCGTTGAATCGCTGGGTTTAACGGAGTTGAGATCTTTATCAATGTCTGTCGCCACTAGGTTAGGATCACCATGATGTTTGTGTACTTCCTCACTGGCTGTCGCCACTATACAAGGATTTACTTGGTGAAAATTTGATGTTAATTGGATAATTTTTTCTTGATCTCTTATTCTTTTTTCAAGGTGTCGGCTAGGTTACGTAAGATAGAGTTTTTCTTCCTAAGGCTTACCTTCCAACCTCATCTCAATACACGCAATATCAGCACATGTCACTTTGGAGGTTAGTCGTTCACAGGAGTCGTGGAAAATTTCATCATTGTTTTACCATTTGATTCACAATGGTCACTTATGGAACTTTTTTACAGCTTCATTGGTCACATTTGCTGGTACAACTTTATACACGAACAGGTTCAAAATATCACTTTTGGTTAGCTATACAGCTCGGTGAAAATTACTCTGTCTGGCTTGTCCGCCATATTCTACTACAGATCTGTCATCGTCATCGTCATCGTCATCGTCATCGTCTCGTCATCGTCATCGTCATCGTCATCGTCATCGTCATCGTCATCGTCATCGTCATCGTCATCGTCATCGTCATCGTCATCGTCATCGTCATCGTCATCGTCATCGTCATCGTCATCGTCATCGTCATCGTCATCGTCATCGGCATCGTCATCGTCATCGTCCATCGTCATCGTCATCGTCATCGTCATCGTCATCGTCATCGTCATCGTCATTCGTCATCGTCATCGTCATCGTCATCGTCATCGTCATCGTCATCGTCATCGTCATCGTCATCGTCATGTCATCGTCATCGCATCGTCATCGTCATCGTCATCGTCATCGTCATCGTCATCGTCATCGTCATCGTCATCGTCATCGTCATCGTCATCGTCCATGTCATCGTCATCGTCATCGTCCATCGTCATCGTCATCGTCATCGTCATCGTCATCGTCATCGTCATCGTCACGTCATCGTCATCGTCATCGTCATCGTCATCGTCATCGTCATCGTTCATCGTCATCGTCATCGTCATCGTCATCGTCATCGTCATCGTCATCGTCATCGTCATTCTTCATCGTCATCGTCATCGTCATCGTCATCGTCATCGTCATCGTCATCGTCATCGTCATCGTCATCGTCATCGTCATCGTCATCGTCATCGTCATCGTCATCGTCATCGTCATCGTCATCGTCATCGTCATCGTCATCGTCATCGTCATCGTCATTCTCGTCATCGTCATCGTCATCGTCATCGTCATCGTCATCGTCATCGTCATCGTCATCGTCATCGTCATCGTCATCGTCATCGTCATCGTCATCGTCATCGTCATCGTCATCGTCATCGTCATCGTCATCGTCATCGTCATCGTCATCGTCATCGTCATCGTCATCGTCCATCGTCATCGTCATCGTCATCGTCATCGTCATCGTCATCGTCATCGTCATCGTCATCGTCATCGTCATCGTCATCGTCATCGTCATCGTCATCGTCATCGTCATCGTCATCGTCATCGTCATCGTCATCGTCATCGTCATCGTCATCGTCATCGTCATCGTCATCGTCATCGTCATCGTCATCGTCATCGTCATCGTCATCGTCATCGTCATCGTCATCGTCATCGTCATCGTCATCGTCATCGTCATCGTCATCGTCATCGTCATCGTCATCGTCATCGTCATCGTCATCGTCATCGTCATCGTCATCGTCATCGTCATCGTCATCGTCATCGTCATCGTCATCGTCATCGTCATCGTCATCGTCATCGTCATCGTCATCGTCATCGTCATCGTCATCGTCATCGTCATCGTCATCGTCATCGTCATCGTCATCGTCATCGTCATCGTCATCGTCATCGTCATCGTCATCGTCATCGTCATCGTCATCGTCATCGTCATCGTCATCGTCATCGTCATCGTCATCGTCATCGTCATCGTCATCGTCATCGTCATAGTCATCGTCATCGTCATCGTCATCGTCATAGTCATCGTCATCGTCATCGTCATCTCGTCATCGTCATCGTCATCGTCATCGTCATCGTCATCGTCATCGTCATCGTCATCGTCATCATCGTCATCGTCATCGTCATCGTCATCGTCATCGTCATCGTCATCGTCATCGTCATCGTCATCGTCCATCGTCATCGTCATCGTCATCGTCATCGTCATCGTCATCGTCATCGTCATCGTCATCGTCATCGTCATCGTCATCGTCATCGTCATCGTCATCGTCCATCGTCATCGTCATCGCATCGTCATCGTCATCGTCATCGTCATCGTCATCGTCATCGTCATCGTCATCGTCATCGTTCATCGTCATCGTCATCGTCATCGTCATCGTCATCGTCATCGTCATCGTCATCGTCATCGTCATCGTCATCGTCATCGTCATCGTCATCGTCATCGTCATCGTCATCGTCATCGTCATCGTCATCGTCATCGTTCATCGTCATCGTCATCGTCATCGTCATCGTCATCGTCATCGTCATCGTCATCGTCATCGTCATCGTCATCGTCATCGTCATCGTCATCGTCATCGTCATCGTCATCGTCATCGTCATCGTCATCGTCATCTCGTCATCGTCATCCTCGTCATCGTCATCTCAGTCATCGTCATCTCGTCATCGTCATCGTCATCTCGTCATCGTCATCTCGTCATCGTCATCTCGTCATCGTCATCTCGTCATCGTCATCGTCATCGTCATCGTCATCGTCATAGTCATCGTCATCGTTATCGTCATCGTCATCTCGTCATCGTCATCGTCATCGTCATCGTCATCGTCATCGTCATCGTCATCGTCATCGTCATCGTCATCTCGTCATCGTCATCGTCATCGTCATCGTCATCGTCATCGTCATCTCGTCATCGTCATCGTCATCGTCATCGTCATCGTCATCGTCATCGTCATCGTCATCGTCATCGTCATCGTCATCGTCATCGTCATCGTCATCGTCATCGTCATCGTCATCGTCATCGTCATCGTCATCGTCATCGTCATCGTCATCGTCATCGTCATCGTCATCGTCATCGTCATCGTCATCGCATCGTCATCGTCATCGTCATCGTCATCGTCATCGTCATCGTCATCGTCATCGTCATCGTCATCTCGTCATCGTCATCGTCATCGTCATCGTCATCGTCATCGTCATCGTCATCGTCATCGTCATCGTCATCGTCATCGTCATCGTCATCGTCATCGTCCATCGTCATCGTCATCGTCATCGTCATCGTCATCGTCCATCGTCATCGTCATCGTCATCGTCAACGTCATCGTCATCGTCATCGTCATCGTCATCGTCATCGTCATCGTCATCGTCATCGTCATCGTCATCGTCATCGTCATCGTCATCGTCATCGTCATCGTCATCGTCATCGTCATCGTCATCGTCATCGTCATCGTCATCGTCATCGTCATCGTCATCGTCATCGTCAATCGTCCATCGTCATCGTCATCGTCATCGTCATCGTCATCGTCATCGTCATCGTCATCGTCATCGTCATCGTCATCGTCATCGTCATCGTCATCGTCATCGTCATCGTCATCGTCATCGTCATCGTCATCGTCATCGTCATCGTCATCGTCATCGTCATCGTCACATCGTCTCGTCATCGTCATCGTCATCGTCATCGTCATCGTCATCGTCATCGTCATCGTCATCGTCATCGTCATCGTCATCGTCATCGTCATCGTCATCGTCATCGTCATCGTCATCTCGTCATCGTCATCGTCATCGTCATCGTCATCGTCATCGTCATCGTCATCGTCATCGTCATCGTCATCGTCATCGTCATCGTCATCGTCATCGTCATCGTCATCGTCATCGTCATCGTCATCGTCATCTCGTCATCGTCATCGTCATCGTCATCGTCATCGTCATCGTCATCGTCATCGTCATCGTCATCGTCATCGTCATCGTCATCGTCATCGTCATCGTCATCGTCATCGTCATCGTCATCGTCATCGTCATCTCGTCATCGTCATCGTCATCGTCATCGTCATCGTCATTCGTCATCGTCATCGTCATCGTCATCGTCATCGTCATCGTCATCGTCATCGTCATCGTCATCGTCATCGTCATCGTCATCGTCATCGTCATCGTCATCGTCATCGTCATCGTCATCGTCATCGTCATCGTCATCGTCATCGTCATCGTCATCGTCATCGTCATCGTCATCGTCATCGTCATCGTCATCGTCATCGTCATCGTCATCGTCATCGTCATCGTCATCGTCATCGTCATCGTCATCGTCATCGTCATCGTCATCGTCATCGTCATCGTCATCGTCATCGTCATCGTCATCGTCATCGTCATCGTCATCGTCATCGTCATCGTCATCGTCATCGTCATCGTCATCGTCATCGTCATCGTCATCGTCATCGTCATCGTCATCGTCATCGTCATCGTCATCGTCATCGTCATCGTCATCGTCATCGTCATCGTCATCGTCATCGTCATCGTCATCGTCATCGTCATCGTCATCGTCATCGTCATCGTCATCGTCATCGTCATCGTCATCGTCATCGTCATCGTCATCGTCATCGTCATCGTCATCGTCATCGTCATCGTCATCGTCATCGTCATCGTCATCGTCATCGTCATCGTCATCGTCATCGTCATCGTCATCGTCATCGTCATCGTCATCGTCATCGTCATCGTCATCGTCATCGTCATCGTCATCGTCATCGTCATCGTCATCGTCATCGTCATCGTCATCGCATCGTCATCGTCATCGTCATCGTCATCGTCATCGTCATCGTCATCGTCATCGTCATCGTCATCGTCATCGTCATCGTCATCGTCATCGTCATCGTCATCGTCATCGTCATCGTCATCGTCATCGTCATCGTCATCGTCATCGTCATCGTCATCGTCATCGTCATCGTCATCGTCATCGTCATCGTCATCGTCATCGTCATCGTCATCGTCATCGTCATCGTCATCGTCATCGTCATCGTCATCGTCATCGTCATCGTCATCGTCATCGTCATCGTCATCGTTCATCGTCATCGTCATCGTCATCGTCTCGTCACGTCATCGTCATCGTCATCGTCATCGTCATCGTCATCGTCATCGTCATCGTCATCGTCATCGTCATCGTCCTCGTCATCGTCATCGTCATCGTCATCGTCATCGTCATCGTCATCGTCATCGTCATCGTCATCGTCATCGTCATCGTCCATCGTCATCGTCATCGTCATCGTCATCGTCATCGTCATCGTCATCGTCATCGTCATCGTCATCGTCATCGTCATCGTCATCGTCATCGTCATCGTCATCGTCATCGTCATCCGGTCATCGTCATCGTCATCGTCATCGTCATCGTCATCGTCATCGTCATCGTCATCGTCATCGTCATCGTCATCGTCATCGTCATCGTCATCGTCATCGTCATCGTCATCGTCATCGTCATCGTCATCGTCATCGTCATCGTCATCGTCCATCGTCATCGTCATCGTCATCGTCATCGTCATCGTCATCGTCATCGTCATCGTCATCGTCATCGTCATCGTCATCGTCATCGTCATCGTCATCGTCATCGTCATCGTCATCGTCATCGTCATCGTCATCGTCATCGTCATCGTCATCGTCTTCGTCATCGTCATCGTCATCGTCATCGTCATCGTCATCGTCATCGTCATCGTCATCGTCATCGTCATCGTCATCGTCATCGTCATCGTCATCGTCATCGTCATCGTCATCGTCATCGTCATCGTCATCGTCATCGTCATCGTCATCGTCATCGTCATCGTCATCGTCTTCATCGTCATCGTCATCGTCATCGTCATCGTCATCGTCATCGTCATCGTCATCGTCATCGTCATCGTCATCGTCATCGTCATCGTCATCGTCATCGTCATCGTCATCGTCATCGTCATCGTCATCCTCATCGTCATCGTCATCGTCATCGTCATCGTCATCGTCCATCGTCATCGTCATCGTCATCGTCATCGTCATCGTCATCGTCATCGTCATCGTCATCGTCATCGTCTCGTCATCTCGTCATCGTCATCTCGTCATCGTCATCTCGTCATCGTCATCGTCATCGTCATCGTCATCGTCATCTCGTCATCGTCACTCGTCATCGTCATTCGTCATCGTCATCTCGTCATCGTCATCTCGTCATCGTCATCGTCATCGTCATCGTCATCGTCATCGTCATCGTCATCGTCATCGTCATCGTCATCGTCATCGTCATCGTCATCGTCATCGTCATCGTCATCGTCATCGTCATCGTCATCGTCATCGTCATCGTCATCGTCATCGTCATCGTCATCGTCATCGTCATCGTCATCGTCATCGTCATCGTCATCGTCATCGTCATCGTCATCGTCATCGTCATCGTCATCGTCATCGTCATCGTCATCGTCATCGTCATCGTCATCGTCATCGTCATCGTCATCGTCATCGTCATCGTCATCGTCATCGTCATCGTCATCGTCATCGTCATCGTCATCGTCATCGTCATCGTCATCGTCATCGTCATCGTCATCGTCATCGTCATCGTCATCGTCATCGTCATCGTCATCGTCATCGTCATCGTCATCGTCATCGTCATCGTCATCGTCATCGTCATCGTCATCGTCATCGTCCATCGTCATCGTCATCGTCATCGTCATCGTCATCGTCATCGTCATCGTCATCGTTCATCGTCATCGTCATCGTCATCGTCATCGTCATCGTCATCGTCATCGTCATCGTCATCGTCATCGTCATCGTCATCGTCATCGTCATCGTCATCGTCATCGTCATCGTCATCGTCATCGTCATCGTCATCGTCATCGTCATCGTCATCGTCATCGTCATCGTCATCGTCATCGTCATCGTCATCGTCATCGTCATCGTCATCGTCATCGTCATCGTCATCGTCATCGTCATCGTCATCGTCATCGTCATCGTCATCGTCATCGTCATCGTCATCGTCATCGTCATCGTCATCGTCATCGTCATCGTCATCGTCATCGTCATCGTCATCGTCATCGTCATCGTCATCGTCATCGTCATCGTCATCGTCATCGTCATCGTCATCGTCATCGTCATCGTCATCGTCATCGTCATCGTCATCGTCATCGTCATCGTCATCGTCATCGTCATCGTCATCGTCATCGTCATCGTCATCGTCATCGTCATCGTCATCGTCATCGTCATCGTCATCGTCATCGTCATCGTCATCGTCATCGTCATCGTCATCGTCATCGTCATCGTCATCGTCATCGTCATCGTCATCGTCATCGTCATCGTCATCGTCATCGTCATCGTCATCGTCATCGTCATCGTCATCGTCATCGTCATCGTCATCGTCATCGTCATCGTCATCGTCATCGTCATCGTCACGTCATCGTCATCGTCATCGTCATCGTCATCGTCATCGTCATCGTCATCGTCATCGTCATCGTCATCGTCATCGTCATCGTCATCGTCATCGTCATCGTCATCGTCATCGTCATCGTCATCGTCATCGTCATCGTCATCGTCATCGTCATCGTCATCGTCATCGTCATCGTCATCGTCATCGTCATCGTCATCGTCATCGTCATCGTCATCGTCATCGTCATCGTCATCGTCATCGTCATCGTCATCGTCATCGTCATCGTCATCGATCGTCATCGTCATCGTCATCGTCATCGTCATCGTCATCGTCATCGTCATCGTCATCGTCATCGTCATCGTCATCGTCATCTCGTCATCGTCATCGTCATCGTCATCGTCATCGTCATCGTCATCGTCATCGTCATCGTCATCGTCATCGTCATCGTCATCGTCATCGTCATCGTCATCGTCATCGTCATCGTCATCGTCATCGTCATCGTCATCGTCATCGTCATCTCGTCATCGTCATCGTCATCGTCATCGTCATCGTCATCGTCATCGTCTCATCGTCATCGTCATCGTCATCGTCATCGTCATCGTCATCGTCATCGTCATCGTCATCGTCATCGTCATCGTCATCGTCATCGTCATCGTCATCGTCATCGTCATCGTCATCGTCATCGTCATCGTCCATCGTCATCGTCATCGTCGCATCGTCATCGTCATCGTCATCGTCATCGTCATCGTCATCGTCAGTCATCGTCATCGTCATCGTCATCGTCATCGTCATCGTCATCGTCATCGTCATCGTCATCGTCATCGTCATCGTCATCGTCATCGTCATCGTCATCGTCATCGTCATCGTCATCGTCATCGTCATCGTCATCGTCATCGTCATCGTCATCGTCATCGTCATCGTCATCGTCATCGTCATCGTCATCGTCATCGTCATCGTCATCGTCATCGTCATCGTCATGTCATCGTCATCGTCATCGTCGTCATCGTCATCCGTCATCGTCATCTCGTCATCGTCATCTCGTCATCGTCATCTCGTCATCGTCATCTCGTCATCGTCATCTCGTCATCGTCATCGTCATCGTCATCGTCATCGTCATCGTCATCGTCATCGTCATCGTCATCGTCATCGTCATCGTCATCGTCATCGTCATCGTCATCGTCATCGTCATCGTCATCGTCATCGTCATCGTCATCGTCATCGTCATCGTCATCGTCATCGTCATCGTCATCGTCATCGTCATCGTCATCGTCATCGTCATCGTCATCGTCATCGTCATCGTCATCGTCATCGTCATCGTCATCGTCATCGTCATCGTCATCGTCATCGTCATCGTCATCGTCATCGTCATCGTCATCGTCATCGTCATCGTCATCGTCATCGTCATCGTCATCGTCATCGTCATCGTCATCGTCATCGTCATCGTCATCGTCATCGTCATCGTCATCGTCTCATCGTCATCGTCATCGTCATCGTCATCGTCATCGTCATCGTCATCGTCATCGTCATCGTCATCGTCATCGTCATCGTCATCGTCATCGTCATCGTCATCGTCTTCGTCATCGTCATCGTCATCGTCATCGTCATCGTCATCGTCATCGTCATCGTCATCGTCATCGTCATCATCGTCATCGTCATCGTCATCGTCATCGTCATCGTCATCGTCATCGTCATCGTCATCGTCATCGTCATCGTCATCGTCATCGTCATCGTCATCGTCATCGTCATCGTCATCGTCATCGTCATCGTCATCGTCATCGTCATCGTCATCGTCATCGTCATCGTCATCGTCATCGTCATCGTCATCGTCATCGTCATCGTCATCGTCATCGTCATCGTCATCGTCATCGTCATCGTCATCGTCATCGTCATCGTCATCGTCATCGTCATCGTCATCGTCATCGTCATCGTCATCGTCATCGTCATCGTCATCGTCATCGTCATCGTCATCGTCATCGTCATCGTCATCGTCATCGTCATCGTCATCGTCATCGTCATCGTCATCGTCATCGTCATCGTCATCGTCATCGTCATCGTCATCGTCATCGTCATCGTCATCGTCATCGTCATCGTCATCGTCATCGTCATCGTCATCGTCATCGTCATCGTCATCGTCATCGTCATCGTCATCGTCATCGTCATCGTCATCGTCATCGTCATCGTCATCGTCATCGTCATCGTCATCGTCATCGTCATCGTCATCGTCATCGTCATCGTCATCGTCATCGTCATCGTCATCGTCATCGTCATCGTCATCGTCATCGTCATCGTCATCTCATCGTCATCGTCATCGTCATCGTCATCGTCATCGTCATCGTCATCGTCATCGTCATCGTCATCGTCATCGTCATCGTCATCGTCATCGTCATCGTCATCGTCATCGTCATCGTCATCGTCATCGTCATCGTCATCGTCATCGTCATCGTCATCGTCATCGTCATCGTCATCGTCATCGTCATCGTCATCGTCATCGTCATCGTCATCGTCATCGTCATCGTCATCGTCATCGTCATCGTCATCGTCATCGTCATCGTCATCGTCTCGTCATCGTCATCGTCATCGTCATCGTCACTCGTCATCGTCATCGTCATCCGTCATCGTCATCGTCATCGTCATCGTCATCGTCATCGTCATCGTCATCGTCATCGTCATCGTCACGTCATCGTCATCGTCATCGTCATCGTCATCGTCATCGTCATCGTCATCGTCATCGTCATCGTCATCGTCATCGTCATCGTCATCGTCATCGTCATCGTCATCGTCATCGTCATCGTCATCGTCATCGTCATCGTCATCGTCATCGTCATCGTCATCGTCATCGTCATCGTCATCGTCATCGTCATCGTCATCGTCATCGTCGTCATCGTCATCGTCATCGTCATCGTCATCGTCATCGTCATCGTCATCGTCATCGTCATCGCATGTCATCGTCATCGTCATCCATCGTCATCGTCATCGTCATCGTCATCGTCATCGTCATCGTCATCGTCATCGTCATCGTCATCGTCATCGTATCGTCATCGTCATCGTCATCGTCATCGTCATCGTCATCGTCATCGTCATCGTCATCGTCATCGTCATCGTCATCGTCATCGTCATCGTCATCGTCATCGTCATCGTCATCGTCATCGTCATCGTCATCGTCATCGTCATCGATCATCGTCATCGTCATCGTCATCGTCATCGTCATCGTCATCGTCATCGTCATCGTCATCGTCATCGTCATCGTCATCGTCATCGTCATCGTCATCGTCATCGTCATCGTCATCGTCATCGTCATCGTCATCGTCATCGTCATCGTCATCGTCATCGTCATCGTCATCGTCATCGTCATCGTCATCGTCATCGTCATCGTCATCGTCATCGTCATCGTCATCGTCATCGTCATCGTCATCGTCATCGTCATCGTCATCGTCATCGTCATCGTCATCGTCATCGTCATCGTCATCGTCATCGTCATCGTCATCGTCATCGTCATCGTCATCGTCATCGTCATCGTCATCGTCATTCTTCTGTCATCCGTCATCGTCATCGTCATCGTCATCGTCATCGTCATCGTCATCGTCATCGTCATCGTCATCGTCATCGTCATCGTCATCGTCATCGTCATCGTCATCGTCATCGTCATCGTCATCGTCATCGTCATCGTCATCGTCATCGTCATCGTCATCGTCATCGTCATCGTCATCGTCATCGTCATCGTCATCGTCATCGTCATCGTCATCGTCATCGTCATCGTCATCGTCATCGTCATCGTCATCGTCATCGTCATCGTCATCGTCATCGTCATCGTCATCGTCATCGTCATCGTCATCGTCATCGTCATCGTCATCGTCATCGTCATCGTCATCGTCATCGTCATCGTCATCGTCATCGTCATCGTCATCGTCATCGTCATCGTCATCGTCATCGTCATCGTCATCGTCATCGTCATCGTCATCGTCATCGTCATCGTCATCGTCATCGTCATCGTCATCGTCATCGTCATCGTCATCGTCATCGTCATCGTCATCGTCATCGTCATCGTCATCGTCATCGTCATCGTCATCGTCATCGTCATCGTCATCGTCATCGTCATCGTCATCGTCATCGTCATCGTCATCGTCATCGTCATCGTCATCGTCATCGTCATCGTCATCGTCATCGTCATCGTCATCGTCATCGTCATCGTCATCGTCATCGTCATCGTCATCGTCATCGTCATCGTCATCGTCATCGTCATCGTCATCGTCATCGTCATCGTCATCGTCATCGTCATCGTCATCGTCATCGTCATCGTCATCGTCATCGTCATCGTCATCGTCATCGTCATCGTCATCGTCATCGTCATCGTCATCGTCATCGTCATCGTCATCGTCATCGTCATCGTCATCGTCATCGTCATCGTCATCGTCATCGTCATCGTCATCGTCATCGTCATCGTCATCGTCATCGTCATCGTCATCGTCATCGTCATCGTCATCGTCATCGTCATCGTCATCGTCATCGTCATCGTCATCGTCATCGTCATCGTCATCGTCATCGTCATCGTCATCGTCATCGTCATCGTCATCGTCATCGTCATCGTCATCGTCATCGTCATCGTCATCGTCATCGTCATCGTCATCGTCATCGTCATCGTCATCGTCATCGTCATCGTCATCGTCATCGTCATCGTCATCGTCATCGTCATCGTCATCGTCATCGTCATCGTCATCGTCATCGTCATCGTCATCGTCATCGTCATCGTCATCGTCATCGTCATCGTCATCGTCATCGTCATCGTCATCGTCATCGTCATCGTCATCGTCATCGTCATCGTCATCGTCATCGTCATCGTCATCGTCATCGTCATCGTCATCGTCATCGTCATCGTCATCGTCATCGTCATCGTCATCGTCATCGTCATCGTCATCGTCATCGTCATCGTCATCGTCATCGTCATCGTCATCGTCATCGTCATCGTCATCGTCATCGTCATCGTCATCGTCATCGTCATCGTCATCGTCATCGTCATCGTCATCGTCATCGTCATCGTCATCGTCATCGTCATCGTCATCGTCATCGTCATCGTCATCGTCATCGTCATCGTCATCGTCATCGTCATCGTCATCGTCATCGTCATCGTCATCGTCATCGTCATCGTCATCGTCATCGTCATCGTCATCGTCATCGTCATCGTCATCGTCATCGTCATCGTCATCGTCATCGTCATCGTCATCGTCATCGTCATCGTCATCGTCATCGTCATCGTCATCGTCATCGTCATCGTCATCGTCATCGTCATCGTCATCGTCATCGTCATCGTCATCGTCATCGTCATCGTCATCGTCATCGTCATCGTCATCGTCATCGTCATCGTCATCGTCATCGTCATCGTCATCGTCATCGTCATCGTCATCGTCATCGTCATCGTCATCGTCATCGTCATCGTCATCGTCATCGTCATCGTCATCGTCATCGTCATCGTCATCGTCATCGTCATCGTCATCGTCATCGTCATCGTCATCGTCATCGTCATCGTCATCGTCATCGTCATCGTCATCGTCATCGTCATCGTCATCGTCATCGTCATCGTCATCGTCATCGTCATCGTCATCGTCATCGTCATCGTCATCGTCATCGTCATCGTCATCGTCATCGTCATCGTCATCGTCATCGTCATCGTCATCGTCATCGTCATCGTCATCGTCATCGTCATCGTCATCGTCATCGTCATCGTCATCGTCATCGTCATCGTCATCGTCATCGTCATCGTCATCGTCATCGTCATCGTCATCGTCATCGTCATCGTCATCGTCATCGTCATCGTCATCGTCATCGTCATCGTCATCGTCATCGTCATCGTCATCGTCATCGTCATCGTCATCGTCATCGTCATCGTCATCGTCATCGTCATCGTCATCGTCATCGTCATCGTCATCGTCATCGTCATCGTCATCGTCATCGTCATCGTCATCGTCATCGTCATCGTCATCGTCATCGTCATCGTCATCGTCATCGTCATCGTCATCGTCATCGTCATCGTCATCGTCATCGTCATCGTCATCGTCATCGTCATCGTCATCGTCATCGTCATCGTCATCGTCATCGTCATCGTCATCGTCATCGTCATCGTCATCGTCATCGTCATCGTCATCGTCATCGTCATCGTCATCGTCATCGTCATCGTCATCGTCATCGTCATCGTCATCGTCATCGTCATCGTCATCGTCATCGTCATCGTCATCGTCATCGTCATCGTCATCGTCATCGTCATCGTCATCGTCATCGTCATCGTCATCGTCATCGTCATCGTCATCGTCATCGTCATCGTCATCGTCATCGTCATCGTCATCGTCATCGTCATCGTCATCGTCATCGTCATCGTCATCGTCATCGTCATCGTCATCGTCATCGTCATCGTCATCGTCATCGTCATCGTCATCGTCATCGTCATCGTCATCGTCATCGTCATCGTCATCGTCATCGTCATCGTCATCGTCATCGTCATCGTCATCGTCATCGTCATCGTCATCGTCATCGTCATCGTCATCGTCATCGTCATCGTCATCGTCATCGTCATCGTCATCGTCATCGTCATCGTCATCGTCATCGTCATCGTCATCGTCATCGTCATCGTCATCGTCATCGTCATCGTCATCGTCATCGTCATCGTCATCGTCATCGTCATCGTCATCGTCATCGTCATCGTCATCGTCATCGTCATCGTCATCGTCATCGTCATCGTCATCGTCATCGTCATCGTCATCGTCATCGTCATCGTCATCGTCATCGTCATCGTCATCGTCATCGTCATCGTCATCGTCATCGTCATCGTCATCGTCATCGTCATCGTCATCGTCATCGTCATCGTCATCGTCATCGTCATCGTCATCGTCATCGTCATCGTCATCGTCATCGTCATCGTCATCGTCATCGTCATCGTCATCGTCATCGTCATCGTCATCGTCATCGTCATCGTCATCGTCATCGTCATCGTCATCGTCATCGTCATCGTCATCGTCATCGTCATCGTCATCGTCATCGTCATCGTCATCGTCATCGTCATCGTCATCGTCATCGTCATCGTCATCGTCTAGTCATCGTCATCGTCATCGTCATCGTCATCGTCATCGTCATCGTCATCGTCATCGTCATCGTCATCGTCATCGTCATCGTCATCGTCATCGTCATCGTCATCGTCATCGTCATCGTCATCGTCATCGTCATCGTCATCGTCATCGTCATCGTCATCGTCATCGTCATCGTCATCGTCATCGTCATCGTCATCGTCATCGTCATCGTCATCGTCATCGTCATCGTCATCATCGTCATCTCGTCATCGTCATCTCGTCATCGTCATCTCGTCATCGTCATCGTCATCTCGTCATCGTCATCTCGTCATCGTCATCTCGTCATCGTCATCTCGTCATCGTCATCTCGTCATCGTCATCGGTCATCGGTCATCGTCATCGTCATCGTCATCGTCATCGTCATCGTCATCGTCATCGTCATCGTCATCGTCATCGTCATCATCGTCATCGTCATCGTCATCGTCATCGTCATCGTCATCGTCATCGTCATCGTCATCGTCATCGTCATCGTCATCGTCATCGTCATCGTCATCGTCATCGTCATCGTCATCGTCATCGTCATCGTCATCGTCATCGTCATCGTCATCGTCATCGTCATCGTCATCGTCATCGTCATCGTCATCGTCATCGTCATCGTCATCGTCATCGTCATCGTCATCGTCATCGTCATCGTCATCGTCATCGTCATCGTCATCGTCATCGTCATCGTCATCGTCATCGTCATCGTCATCGTCATCGTCATCGTCATCGTCATCGTCATCGTCATCGTCATCGTCATCGTCATCGTCATCGTCATCGTCATCGTCATCGTCATCGTCATCGTCATCGTCATCGTCATCGTCATCGTCATCGTCATCGTCATCGTCATCGTCATCGTCATCGTCATCGTCATCGTCATCGTCATCGTCATCGTCATCGTCATCGTCATCGTCATCGTCATCGTCATCGTCATCGTCATCGTCATCGTCATCGTCATCGTCATCGTCATCGTCATCGTCATCGTCATCGTCATCGTCATCGTCATCGTCATCGTCATCGTCATCGTCATCGTCATCGTCATCGTCATCGTCATCGTCATCGTCATCGTCATCGTCATCGTCATCGTCATCGTCATCGTCATCGTCATCGTCATCGTCATCGTCATCGTCATCGTCATCGTCATCGTCATCGTCATCGTCATCGTCATCGTCATCGTCATCGTCATCGTCATCGTCATCGTCATCGTCATCGTCATCGTCATCGTCATCGTCATCGTCATCGTCATCGTCATCGTCATCGTCATCGTCATCGTCATCGTCATCGTCATCGTCATCGTCATCGTCATCGTCATCGTCATCGTCATCGTCATCGTCATCGTCATCGTCATCGTCATCGTCATCGTCATCGTCATCGTCATCGTCATCGTCATCGTCATCGTCATCGTCATCGTCATCGTCATCGTCATCGTCATCGTCATCGTCATCGTCATCGTCATCGTCATCGTCATCGTCATCGTCATCGTCATCGTCATCGTCATCGTCATCGTCATCGTCATCGTCATCGTCATCGTCATCGTCATCGTCATCGTCATCGTCATCGTCATCGTCATCGTCATCGTCATCGTCATCGTCATCGTCATCGTCATCGTCATCGTCATCGTCATCGTCATCGTCATCGTCATCGTCATCGTCATCGTCATCGTCATCGTCATCGTCATCGTCATCGTCATCGTCATCGTCATCGTCATCGTCATCGTCATCGTCATCGTCATCGTCATCGTCATCGTCATCGTCATCGTCATCGTCATCGTCATCGTCATCGTCATCGTCATCGTCATCGTCATCGTCATCGTCATCGTCATCGTCATCGTCATCGTCATCGTCATCGTCATCGTCATCGTCATCGTCATCGTCATCGTCATCGTCATCGTCATCGTCATCGTCATCGTCATCGTCATCGTCATCGTCATCGTCATCGTCATCGTCATCGTCATCGTCATCGTCATCGTCATCGTCATCGTCATCGTCATCGTCATCGTCATCGTCATCGTCATCGTCATCGTCATCGTCATCGTCATCGTCATCGTCATCGTCATCGTCATCGTCATCGTCATCGTCATCGTCATCGTCATCGTCATCGTCATCGTCATCGTCATCGTCATCGTCATCGTCATCGTCATCGTCATCGTCATCGTCATCGTCATCGTCATCGTCATCGTCATCGTCATCGTCATCGTCATCGTCATCGTCATCGTCATCGTCATCGTCATCGTCATCGTCATCGTCATCGTCATCGTCATCGTCATCGTCATCGTCATCGTCATCGTCATCGTCATCGTCATCGTCATCGTCATCGTCATCGTCATCGTCATCGTCATCGTCATCGTCATCGTCATCGTCATCGTCATCGTCATCGTCATCGTCATCGTCATCGTCATCGTCATCGTCATCGTCATCGTCATCGTCATCGTCATCGTCATCGTCATCGTCATCGTCATCGTCATCGTCATCGTCATCGTCATCGTCATCGTCATCGTCATCGTCATCGTCATCGTCATCGTCATCGTCATCGTCATCGTCATCGTCATCGTCATCGTCATCGTCATCGTCATCGTCATCGTCATCGTCATCGTCATCGTCATCGTCATCGTCATCGTCATCGTCATCGTCATCGTCATCGTCATCGTCATCGTCATCGTCATCGTCATCGTCATCGTCATCGTCATCGTCATCGTCATCGTCATCGTCATCGTCATCGTCATCGTCATCGTCATCGTCATCGTCATCGTCATCGTCATCGTCATCGTCATCGTCATCGTCATCGTCATCGTCATCGTCATCGTCATCGTCATCGTCATCGTCATCGTCATCGTCATCGTCATCGTCATCGTCATCGTCATCGTCATCGTCATCGTCATCGTCATCGTCATCGTGTCATCGTCATCGTCATCGTCATCGTCATCGTCATCGTCATCGTCATCGTCATCGTCATCGTCATCGTCATCGTCATCGTCATCGTCATCGTCATCGTCATCGTCATCGTCATCGTCATCGTCATCGTCATCGTCATCGTCATCGTCATCGTCATCGTCATCGTCATCGTCATCGTCATCGTCATCGTCATCGTCATCGTCATCGTCATCGTCATCGTCATCGTGTCATCGTCATCGTCATCGTCATCGTCATCGTCATCGTCATCGTCATCGTCATCGTCATCGTCATCGTCATCGTCATCGTCATCGTCATCGTCATCGTCATCGTCATCGTCATCGTCATCGTCATCGTCATCGTCATCGTCATCGTCATCGTCATCGTCATCGTCATCGTCATCGTCATCGTCATCGTCATCGTCATCGTCATCGTCATCGTCATCGTCATCGTCATCGTCATCGTCATCGTCATCGTCATCGTCATCGTCATCGTCATCGTCATCGTCATCGTCATCGTCATCGTCATCGTCATCGTCATCGTCATCGTCATCGTCATCGTCATCGTCATCGTCATCGTCATCGTCATCGTCATCGTCATCGTCATCGTCATCGTCATCGTCATCGTCATCGTCATCGTCATCGTCATCGTCATCGTCATCGTCATCGTCATCGTCATCGTCATCGTCATCGTCATCGTCATCGTCATCGTCATCGTCATCGTCATCGTCATCGTCATCGTCATCGTCATCGTCATCGTCATCGTCATCGTCATCGTCATCGTCATCGTCATCGTCATCGTCATCGTCATCGTCATCGTCATCGTCATCGTCATCGTCATCGTCATCGTCATCGTCATCGTCATCGTCATCGTCATCGTCATCGTCATCGTCATCGTCATCGTCATCGTCATCGTCATCGTCATCGTCATCGTCATCGTCATCGTCATCGTCATCGTCATCGTCATCGTCATCGTCATCGTCATCGTCATCGTCATCGTCATCGTCATCGTCATCGTCATCGTCATCGTCATCGTCATCGTCATCGTCATCGTCATCGTCATCGTCATCGTCATCGTCATCGTCATCGTCATCGTCATCGTCATCGTCATCGTCATCGTCATCGTCATCGTCATCGTCATCGTCATCGTCATCGTCATCGTCATCGTCATCGTCATCGTCATCGTCATCGTCATCGTCATCGTCATCGTCATCGTCATCGTCATCGTCATCGTCATCGTCATCGTCATCGTCATCGTCATCGTCATCGTCATCGTCATCGTCATCGTCATCGTCATCGTCATCGTCATCGTCATCGTCATCGTCATCGTCATCGTCATCGTCATCGTCATCGTCATCGTCATCGTCATCGTCATCGTCATCGTCATCGTCATCGTCATCGTCATCGTCATCGTCATCGTCATCGTCATCGTCATCGTCATCGTCATCGTCATCGTCATCGTCATCGTCATCGTCATCGTCATCGTCATCGTCATCGTCATCGTCATCGTCATCGTCATCGTCATCGTCATCGTCATCGTCATCGTCATCGTCATCGTCATCGTCATCGTCATCGTCATCGTCATCGTCATCGTCATCGTCATCGTCATCGTCATCGTCATCGTCATCGTCATCGTCATCGTCATCGTCATCGTCATCGTCATCGTCATCGTCATCGTCATCGTCATCGTCATCGTCATCGTCATCGTCATCGTCATCGTCATCGTCATCGTCATCGTCATCGTCATCGTCCTCGTCATCGTCATCGTCATCGTCATCGTCATCGTCATCGTCATCGTCATCGTCATCGTCATCGTCATCGTCATCGTCATCGTCATCGTCATCGTCATCGTCATCGTCATCGTCATCGTCATCGTCATCGTCATCGTCATCGTCATCGTCATCGTCATCGTCATCGTCATCGTCATCGTCATCGTCATCGTCATCGTCATCGTCATCGTCATCGTCATCGTCATCGTCATCGTCATCGTCATCGTCATCGTCATCGTCATCGTCATCGTCATCGTCATCGTCATCGTCATCGTCATCGTCATCAATCAATCAATCAATCAATATACTTTATTGTCAGAAGACACAAAAAACATCTCATAGACAAAGCGATAGACAATGATAATAATAATAATAATACAATATAATGATATAAATCGACCCATACAAACACAAAATACACAAACATATTTGAGCACATATACAAACATACAACAAACATATAAATACATGTATATATAAATAAAGGTCAAAAAATATAACAAACATAGAGTGTAAGACAATTTCATCACATTTTCTGGTCTTAAAAAAAATGAGTATATTGAAATGGACAGATATGAATAAAAAGAATATAAAATAATTTTAGGTTTATAAATAAATATACACACAGTTACTACTCACAATATTTGACTAGTTTGATACAAACATTTCAATTTACTGAATCTAGGAAGAATTCTTCCAGTGTATAATAGGCCTTCTCAACCAAAAGCTTATTTACCTCTTTTTTGAATTTATTGAGATCCCCAATCTCTCTTATTCTTAAAGGCAGGTGGTTATACATTTTTCTGCTTTGATAGATGAGCGACTTCTGAGTAAGAGCAGATGAAGGTTTCAAAAGAGAAATCTGATTTGGGCGACGGGTGCTATATGAGGGGGAGCAATCCAAACTGTTCTTGTATTTTCTATGCAGAAGGCATACCGTTTCCATTATAAAAATACAAACCAGAGTTAGGATTTTATGTTTTAAAAATAGTGGACGACAAGAGTCCCTGTACTTGGCCTTACAAATATATCTCATAGCCCGTTTCTGTAGCAAGAAGACCATATTGAATCGGTTCTTTGAACACATACCCCAGAAGCAAATGCCATAACGAAGGTGTGACTCTACCAAAGAGAAATATACCTGTCTGGCATTTGCGATGCACAGCTCATTTGATACAATTCTGACTGCATAACATCCTGAAGCTAGTTTCTTGCACAATTGACTAATATGAGCGTCAAAGGTCAATTTGTCATCGATATGTAGTCCTAAAAATTTAATGTCAGAGACATTTGGGATGACTTCATCAGCTAGACTGACATCATTCAGTGCACACTTGAATGACACAATGTTGGTTTTCCTGATGTTGAAAGATAAAAGATTGGCATCACACCACTCCTTCACTCTCTCCACATCCGCGCTTATATCGTTTTGAAGCTCTGTGATATTCCTGTTATGACATAGTATCGTCGCGTCATCCGCAAAGATTGTAAATTTTCCCTTAATGTTCACTTCAGTTAAGTCATTTACATATATCAGAAACAGTATTGGTCCCAATACCGATCCCTGTGGTACACCACATCTCACCATGCCCTCTCCTGAAACTGTCCCATTCAACAACACTGTCTGACGACGGTCAGCCAAATACGAACTGAACCACGTCAGTGCAGTACCCCTAAAACCATACAGTTCCAGCTTTCGGAGGAGTATCTCATGATTCACACAATCAAATGCCTTTGTTAAGTCACAGAACACTGCAGCCGCAGCGTCTTGGTCATTTAGATTTAGATAAAGGGTTTCCAGAAACGAGAATATGGCATCCTGTGTACTTTTTGATGATTGAAATCCGAACTGGTATGAATTTAAAATATTATGTTTTTTGAGGAAAGCTATCACCCTTTTTTTTACAATTTTCTCAATTAACTTCGAAAAACTGGGTAGCAGTGATATTGGCCTGAAGTTTGCAGGCAAATCATGATCTCCGCCTTTGTGCAGAGGAACTACTGTGGCCATTTTCAGGAATGAAGGGAACTCCCCTTGAGAGAAGGCAATATTTATTGCTTCTGCCAGGATCGTAAGTGCATTATCAGGAAGTTGTTCCATTATTTTCAGGGAAATGTCATCCCAACCAGAGGAGGTTTTTTTCTTTGCTTCAGCAAAGATACCCTTGATTTCCTGTATATCAGTTGGTATGAGAAAGAAAGTTTCTGGCACCCTTGTTGAGCTGAGGTAGGTCAATGGATCTTTCGTGACATTTATTGAATTTTGCAATTCTTCTGCTATTGAACAATAAAAGGTGTTCAATTCGTCTGAGCTCAATTGTGTTTGTACATTAGCATCAGCTTGTTTTTTGCCCCTCAATTCGTTTATAATTTTCCAAGTTTCTCTTTGATTATTGTGCGAATGAGCTATTCTATTTTCATAATACATATTTTTTGCTGCCCTAATTGTCTTTCTGTAAGTATTCCTATATTTATTATAAAAATATAGAAAATTTACACTGTCATTTCTTATATATTTTCTAATTTCATGCAAGGAGCGCATATTTTTTGCCGAATTTACAAGACCCTTAGTGAACCAGGGTTTTTTTTTTTTAGTTTTTTTTAGTTTTCTAATAGGAAATGCCTTATTGAAATTTTCTGATATCAATTTATGAAATTCTCCTAGGGGGTTTTGGAGCAGAATAACACTATCCCAATCCGATTCGGAACATAGCTGAGAAAACCCATCATAGTTACGTTTACTGAATATTCTGCCTCGTCGGGATTCAGTTCTTGACACTTCAGTGTCAAATGTCATATGACATATAATGGCTTCATGGTCAGATAAACCGGAATTTATAGTCCTACAGGCGACTTTGTTCAAATTGGTACAGACATAATCAATGATAGTGGAAGAAGAGCTCGAAATTCTTGTTGGTGTTTCAACATGCATATGTAAATTGAAGGAGTTTAACAAATTTGATAATGACTGAGTATCTGGGGATGTTTTATGTAGATAGTTTATATTGAAGTCACCACTCAAAACAATGGATGCACTGATGGGTAGCTGAACTAAAAGAGTTTCCAATCTGTCAAGGAATATTTTTATATTAGTTGTGGGAGGCCTGTAAATGCATAATACAAAAATGTTTAATTTTGAGCAATGAATAACTGAGAATTCAAACTCTCCCTCCACCAGCAAACGATCATACCCGTCCACACTTATGAAACAATTTTGTGAACATTCCTTTACTAGAGCAAGGGTACCACCATGAATTGAGTTTAATCGACAGTACCCAGAAATTAACTTATAATGTGGTAAAAAAAAAGGTTCTTCAGGTTTAAGCCAATGTTCTGTAAGAAGTATTATGTCTGGGTAGTCGTTATGATCCAATAATAATAATAGTTCATCAAGTTTGTTTCTCACTGATTGAATATTTAACAACAGCATTATGAGTTCTGTATCATTTTCACCTCTTTTGGTCGTCCTAAAAAAGAATCGGAAGTATTCTTTTTATTTTGATGTGTTGTGGGTGAAGCTAGGTGCTGATTAAAATTTCCACTGTTTCTGATCTTCACTTCTCTTGATAAGGGAGTTTTTTCGGTTTTGTTTAGTTCAAATTTGGTAAACATATGAGATATTATGCCTTTGGTAAGGAAATAGGTTCCGTTTCTACTGAGTTCGGTCCTGTAGCCTCTTGTTATGAAATTCGATTTTCTTAGAAAGTTGTTGCACTCCAGTATATGAATATGTAATTGCTCTTGATGAAATTTCTCGAAGGTGGCTAGATTTCTTCTATAAACTTCTCCATTCCAATGTCCATGTAGATTGTGTTTAAATGGTTCAGAGATCAAGATCAGATTGGTATTTTTCAGTTTGTCAAAAATTTTTGTTTTGAGACTGTAATCCAACATATTCGGCCACAAGATGACTAAATCACCTTTATTGAAATTCAAGGAATTCTGCACAGCTGTTTTTATCAAAACTTCGTCAGGCGCATTGGTTTTTATCATTGATTGAATAGTGTAATTTCCATGGGTTTGCTCGTTCATAACACTTGCCATATTTTTACCCAAACTTCCTGCGACGATTAATATATTTCCTTTAGGTGAAGACTTGTTGCTATTGGTGCCTTTCCTGCTTTTTGTGGTTCGGAGTTCATTTTCCAAAGAACAGAATTCCTGCCCTTGTGGTGTTTTTTTGATAACATTTTCATTACTAAGCTTTAACTTCTGATTTACTTTCTCTACAGTATGTAGTTTAATATTTTCCTTGCCAAGTTTCTTCTGTTCTTCCAATTTAGTAGAGTCAGCTGTTAACTGGATGGATTGTGATTTTCCATTGTAGTTAAATAGCAAAGGATGTTCCTTCATCTCATCCATGAGGTATTTGTTGGTATGCTCAAGTTTGTTCAGTTCGCTAGCAAGACTTGAATTTTCTTTTTCCAAGATGCTAATAGTGGTTATCATTTCCCTGCTAACTGTATTTAAATATTCAATTTCTTCTTCTAGCTTTGAGTTCTGGTTGATACTATTCAGTAAATCTGCTTCTAATCCATTATTTTTTTTATTTATTTCAATTATTTCTTCACGAAGATTTGACAAATCAGTTGTCCAAGTTGTTTCTGATTGAGTCGCTACATGTTTGTAACTATTTTGTGTCTGTGTTTCTACTTCTATGCCATTTCCATGGCGGTCAAGAGATTTCGTCATTTCTTTTATTCTTTCTGTAAGTTCAGTTATTGTGTTTTCCTGCTTTTTAATGACTTCATTCAGCTCATCTTCTAAGAAGGAGGCCTCCCTAACGAAATTCTCTGAATCAGTTTTCATCTTTTGAATATGTTTCGTCTTCATATCTCTGTCTTCCGTTAATTCCGAGATGGTTTTTTCCAGAAGAGACTTTTCTGTGCATTGATAGATGAAACTGTCATTGTTTTTTGTTTCGCAGCATACTATTTTATTTCCTTCTAGTATACTATACTTTCCTTTGCTACGTAATATGCAGCTCTTATGTAGAATACCAGCACAGTTTATGCAGACGTAATAACTGCAAGTTTTTGTTTTGCAGCATTTGAAACTCATTATTCACTGTTTTTCTGAATTTACCTCGTATATGTGAAGGATCTGATCATCCACCTCCTGGCCTGCGTTGAAGATATCCTCGACGAATTTCTTACAGGTTTAAATCCTTTGTTTTTCTGATTTCTATTCCATAGTTTGATTTCATTATCAGCCAGACACAAACACAAAAAGTCTGTTTTTTTAAGAGACTTATTTTTTGTAGATGTTTAAATTCCTTTGTGTGCACAATAAAACTGCAACTTTCTCCTATCGTTTGAAAAGATTCACTTTATGAGTTACACAAATTT